>VZRN01000746.1:366164-394210 GCA_013397935.1 Dasyornis broadbenti
TGCTGAGGTTTTTGTCATATTCTTAGGAACAAAAGGTATATCATGCTGTCCTGGTACACTGGCTGGTACCTTGCAGCGAACAATTACCTGATAAGAGGAAAAACCTTTGCAATAAAAATTACACCACTAAACAAGCGGGGATAAGTTGCTACTCGGTGTCTTTATTCACAGGCTAAATTCTAAACGGGGTATTTAATAATCGGTTGTTTCACACGTCTGGTTTCAGGCTTCAGCAGATCCCCGGATCCTGTTTTACTTGTAGCTGAGTAGAAATGAGAGAAGGGAAAAAAGAAGTTACTTTAAACATTGTAATTTATGCTTTATGAAATAACATTTTGCTTTGATTTTTTTTTCTTTATTGGCTTTCTCACGATGATTGTGGCTTCTGCTGAAAAGTTTTATGACATCATATAACTAAATGTCTTCCAGAGTGGTTGCTTCTAGCATCTAAACTTAGTGATTAATCTACACCATTACACACTAAAAAAAAAAAAAAACCAAACCAACAACAACAAAAAAAAAACCCCAAAACCCTAAACCTAAAAACATTTTAAAACTTGTTGTGTGTTATTGCTTGTAAATTAGGAAGAAAGTAGATGCTCTTCTACTTCAAAAATTATTGACAAAATCATTTAGGTTTAAGAGTGATCCCTTAATGGTGACAAGATGGGAAGCTCTTTGTTCTTTCTTTCAGTTTCTTGTTACAATCAGGGCCTCCTGAGGATCTGCTCCAAGCCCTTGCATTAACAGAGGGTTTGAAACTGGTGTATTTCACACCTTTATGCAAAGGGCCTTTGACTTCATCTTGCTGAGTTTTGTTTCGCTCACCTTCTCTGCCTTCAATGCAAATATTGCAGAGGGATGGATGCTTTGGGGCAGGTCCAGTTTACTTGTCTGCAGGTTTCTCTGCACTCTTTGGAAATGTCAGTGCAGCACTGCCATAGAAAATAACTCAAGTGCACTAAAGACGAATGAACTCATCTCCTTTCAAAAAACCCAAGCAAACAAAAAAGCTCCAATGAACAACAAAAGTCCAAAAGAGATATAGCTTTGAGCTTTTAGAGTGTTGTTCTTACTGTAAGAGATTAAATTTCAAAGCAATTGTGTTATATGCAGATATATTGTGTACCTCCAGTCTGGTATCTTGCATGGGTCTGTGGGTTAGATGTGTTACTGTTCATCTGTATAATTCTACAGGATCAGCAGATAATGTCTCTGTAAAGACCAGAAATTCCATTTTCCAGATGTTTTGCCTCGTGAAGATTTGAAGAATTAGTTTCCAGCTCTTGAAGGGTCAGTTTTTGCTACTGATTATAATAATGCTTCCTGAAATACCGGCCTTTTGAAAACTCTTATGCTATGGGTTTTTTAATGTGGTGTTGGGGTTATGTTTGCAAGTGGCTGTAGTACCTCGCTGCTTGAATGATAGTTAGTGTTAGATACCTTTGCTTGAAATTTTCAGTGTTGATCCCCAAGCAATGTTTTTCTGAATAAAACAGACAGCTTCATAGCTATGCTGCCTGAGTGTCCAGCTGTGCTGGATAAAAAAAATCCCTTGGTTTTGGTTTTTATTCTTTGTTTTCTCATTTGACATTGTATTAGTGTTCAGAGAGACCTTTTGTTTGGTGTAGTATTTGAATAGATGAATATAAAATGTCCTGATACTTTTTAAGACTTTAATTGATGTTCAGGTTTCAGTCTCTAAGATTAAAATCTATGTCTAGTTGAGTGTTTAGGCCGCTTTTTCCTTTTTTTCTTTTTTTTTTCTTTTGAGGCTCCACCCTTCTCTTGTTTTGCTCCTTACCTTAGTTCACACCAATATGGTGTCTGTTCTCTGTTAGGGATCTCTTTTCCTTATTCCTGCAAAGAAAGCGTGGGATTTGTGTATCGGTTCCCAGCTGTAAGGAAGCTTGTCTGCATGAGAAATGTGTAGGTAGTCAAACTAGTCTAATCCCTTTGAAGCTGATTCCTTGTTTACTTGTGATCACAGAAGATACTTGATCCAAAACAAATATTCAATGCGGAGCCCTTTAAACTGATTGAAATGGATGGTTTCTTCTGCAGGCAAGAAATAATTTTCTTCTTGAGCAATGGGGGAGTTTCTGCAGTACATGAGGTTGGCATAGCATGAGATGATGATGCAATTAGGTAAAGCTACAAACTAGTTTTTATATTTGTCTCTGATTTATGCTCCATTGTCTCGCTGCAGAAGGTGTGGAGAAAACAGGAACATTGGGCAGCAGGAGGAGAGGTTCCAGTTCATTCAGCTGCTTCCTAGTGACTCCACCCTTCCCATGGAAATGTTATTTGTATTGGGCAGGCATTTATTTTCTCCCTCCTCTTATGTTTGATAGAGTGCCAGTTTCGTCTTCATAAGAAAGTAAGGGTGGGCAGGAGTATGGTTTGTATGGGGAGTTAAGTTTTGCATAGCATTTGGCTATTCCATGTCCCCGACTTTCCTTCTGAGCCATCCCTGTGTCAGGAAGCTGTCACTGGTCAGTACCATTTTCCAAACTTTTTAAAGACAGCAGAGTAACTGAGGTGAGTTATCCTGGCCTTACAGCTGCCACCCTGAAAGGTCAAGCCCTAGTGAGATGGAAGAAAAAGGGAAGCAAACTTTTTAAACTGAAGGCTATTAGACAAATGGAGCCTGTAAACAGAGTATCTCCCTATTTTGCAAGTGTGCAGGAGGGCAACAGTGTTTCCTGCTTTCCTTCTTGAGAGCAAATACAGATTAATGAAAAAGAATTGAAGTCTGTGGTGAATAATGCAAACCAGTCCTAGTTACGATTATTGTGTTCCTCTTGAAACTGCTGAGGAGAAAATTCTTGTCCTGTGTTTTACCTGCTACAGGCCAAATAAACAGATTTAATTGCTTAGTCCAGAATTTTTTTTTTTTTATATATCTATAAGAAATATTTGTATCTGGGAACCAGATTAAAAATAATTAACTTTCAGATCTTTTAATTAGTGATTTAATAGTGAGATAAGTTTTGGCTGTCTGTGGTTGAACTGTTAGGCCCTTTCCTTTTTCTCACTCCTCCTTTCAAAACAGAAATAATATCCTTTTCCATTTTTAAAATGCAACTGTTCCTACTATACATTAGCTTTACCATTCCATACTTCCTCTAAACTGTTTTCCCTTAACAGACCTTTAGGTTTGCTCACTGAATTTTATGAACCCTAGGTAAGAATGTTTGCTGCTGATAGCAGTTCATTTCTATTAATGTTATCTGAAATTATGTAATAAAAATTGAGACTGTATTGGATAAAGGCAGTGAAAACTTAGGCTTTGAGAGCAGAGGAGAGTATCTTCTGTCAGCATAACTGACAGTATAAGATCTCTGCACTCCTATTCTTGTATGTAGACATCTATGTAACTTTTAAAGAAGTGATATCTTTCATTTACAAGGTTTGAATTAAATTCAGATGTTTAGTTTAAAATAAAATCAGCCTGCATGACCATTTTCATTATACAAATCTTTATTTTGTTGCATGGGGAATAAATAAAAAATCTAATATTTTGGTGCTCTTAGAAATATTGTAGTAGAAATATATACTGAAAAGGGACTTTCAGAGGAAATGGCAGAAGAATTATAGGAGCAAGCATTAAACTTCAGCTTGTTGTAGTCAATTAATGGTTTCTGATAGCTGATCATGGCTCTTGAAGTTAACATTTCCTAGCTAAATATCAGTTTCATTGTGGAAATCACTAAAACTTTTCTCTTTGTGTCCAATTTTTGTATTTTTTTCAAAGAACTGTGAATTTCTTCCAGCTGGATCCAGGCATTGGTAACAGATCTGCAGTTCAAGTGAACTTCATAACTTTGTACTTAATGGCACAGTTTTGATAATTGAGTCAACAGCAAAACTATCCATGAAACATAAATATGACAGTGGAATAATTCCATAGATAAAGTTACAATCAATCAATGTTTGGCACAATAACTACATGCATCGCTTAAAAACACTTTAGTGATATAAAAAATGAAACCATGTGTTTTGTCAGTTAGTCTTAAGATGCATTTTTTTTTAATGTATCAGCGACTGATTTATGAGAATTCTCCAACTTGTTTACAATTTCTCTGCTGGTTACTTGTTTCTGATGCTTAGTTTTACTTTGACTGACAGTATTAAATTTCAGTTACTTATATTCAACAACACTTACTTGAACATTGCCCTGCTGCATGCTGCCCTCCACTTCCAAATCATGCCATGTTCCTCTTCTGGGCAGATGCTTCTTGCACTTCTGAGAATGTGTTTGCCACCTCAATTGCTGAAACATGAGTTTGGCCTCTTGCTGGAAATTTTGCAGAGGATTTCTTTTTTTAAAGAAAGCCAGTGAATCACTGTCTTTATTAAGCTGTAGTACCCTATTAATTTGTGTTCTAGTGTTAGATTCCATGTGTGAAGAGTTCTCATACTGACTGAGAATTGGTATTAATGCAGTTTAATTAGATTTTTTGTTGTTGCTGTTGTTAAATGAGGAAGGTAATCCAGCAGTGGCGAATCTTAACTACAGTGTTTCCATTCATCTTCATCCTTTATGTCTATGTCAGTGTCTTTACTCTCCCTTGATGTGTCTAATCCATTTTCCACTTTCACTGTTTGAGTCTCAGGACAGGTCTGTTCTCTTAGGCATAATCAAGTATAGATTTCCAATTCTGTGGCTACTTCTGTTAAAGTATTAATACTACAGCAGTAAGTAGCCCTACTAAGAGGTTGAGACTGATGGTGATGGAACCTATGTAGCATTAGGTTGACAGTTCATAGCAGGGATACATTTCTTTTTACAATGAACAGAAGCAAGTGATTTGCCATGGAAACACTTATCCTGCCAGCAGCTTGAATATTAGCACCCATGCCACTTGTTTGTAGCTAAGTATTGCCTGTTCTGCACACTTGCCCAAGCCCACAAACCGAGACGTGCCTTTGGGAGCCCTTGCACAACCCCACCAGGCAGACTTACCCTGTACCCAGTGTCACAGGTCAGGAGTCCCTGAGAAGATGTGTGAAAGTGGCTGCCCCAGGGACATGTGGAAGTTGTTTCTGTAAACCACTGACACAGGAGTTAGCTTCCTTTGCCCAATGGTTTGAATCCCCACTGAATTTTGACACTTCATTGCAAAGTTGCCAGTTGTCTTTTGGAGTTCTCAGGCATGAGGCGTGAAGCAGCGCAGGCCGTGTGGGAACTGTGGCGCAGGTGTCACTGCCCGTGTTAAGCCATGAGTGAGAGGTGTCATTTCCAGTTCTGCCTCTCAGAAAAAACACCGTTTTTTCTAGGAGGAAGGTGATGAACGGCATGGCATGGCCAGGATTAGCTACTGCTGCCTCATGAACATCAAAGCAGAGGTGGAGCACCACACAGGTCTGCTCCTGTTTGTGGGGACAGCAAAGACAGAACTGCCAGTGCTGCGCCAGCACAGCACAGGGCCCAAGCAAACGAACAGTGAGGATGTTTGCTGAAAACTTTTGTTTTGTTTAACCTTCGTAAGCACATTGTGTCTGCACTGTCAAATTTAAAGCATTTTCTGTGCATTTATAAAATGTGTTGTAGAGACCTTGTTTATGATGGATTAATAAACTTCTAGTAAATCCTTACACTGTTGATAGAAAATTATAAAACTTGCTAAAGTTAATTTTTAAGGATATGAGATAAGTATTTTTCATCCTTTGCATGCAAGCTCACAGTGTACCTCCTATGGCTAGAACACTTCTGAAGAAAGCAAATAGAGCTTGACAGTCATGACAATTAAATGGGATTAGCAGCCTCAGAAAATAAAAAATATGATTTGTATTACAGTAATGCTTGCTTGTTTAGAATTTACAAGTGAATGGGCACTTTGTGTGGTTTCAGAGTTGAACAGATTAAAATTTAAAGAAAAACACTTATAATTCTATTGCTGAGTCAATACTCATAAAAGATAGATGGATGCACACATTCTTGTGGGACAACAGCACATCACTGATTTTTGTCTCACCTTGTCTTTTTTTTGACAGAACATTAATTTGGCTGCTTTTTCTTGCCTGCAAATAGTTTATAATTTACTTTGGAGAATAAAGGATAGAAACTTCTTTGTACTCAGAATTGTTAGCTTCTGTAGCTGTATAACACGGTATACACTGGGCATCTGACACATCCTTTTAAGGCAAACTTTGTAGAGATTCCCATCCCCTATGGAACTGTACAGGAAAAGCCTTCACTAAAAAATGGGCTTGAGGCCAGGACACGTAGGGCGATTTGAAACAGATTTTTTCTAAGTGAGATCATGTGAAAATCCTTCTTTTTTTCTTTAAGAGGCACTCTTTTGCTTAAAAATGCTTTTTGTACGTATCTGATTCTAAACAACTGTTAACTTGTATAGTTATATTCAGCAGCACATTCTCTCTTTTGAGTAAATACATTTGGTTCTGCAGTAATGACTCATAGTAACTTATGTTGTTGTTTCTATTTAGTGCAGTTGAATTACAATGTTTTTCTCAAAAACAGTTTTGACTTTCTTCAGGTGGGTGGTTCTATGTTTGGGGCTATTATTTTCTTTTTTTAAAGCTGCAATAACCCTTCCCTCCTCCCCTCCTTTTTTCCCCCACCTCCTCTTCCCCTCCTTTCCCCCCCCCCGCCCCTTTTTTCGCCCCCTTACTCCTCAAACCAGTGCAGATTTTAGTAGATATTTGGAGGGGAGACATAATTAAACTTCTTATTGCTTATACAAAACTCTCTCTTACTCAGAGTAGACACTATTCTGGGTCTATAACTTGCAAAGGCTGGCAGGTGTTGGTGCTTCTGGAGGAGCTGGCAGTAAGGGAAGGCCATTACAGCAAGGATGAAGTGCTGCTGTCACAGCCACGGTCTAGTGCCCTGCTTGGACTCTCCCCAAGTGCCGTGCCCGGTTCCAGCAGCTGGGTTAAGCAGGCTTTAAGCCTTGGGAGCCTGAGCTTGCCCTGGTTGCTGATAAACATTCACTCCTGGAAACCAGACTTTAACCATTCAGTGCCTTTGCTTCTTCCCTTCCAAGACTCAACCCTATCTTCTGGGGTCAACACAGCATTTTTCTTGAGGACTTTATTTAGGCAGACCTTTACTTAGACAACCTTTCAGTTACTGAGTAATCCTTAAGAGGTACAGTGAAGTGAAACAGTATGTGGCTTAGACATGCACACAGGATCTGAACACCAAGTATTTTCCTAGGTTTGGGCAAAACCTAAATATTTCTGCACTTTCTTGCTGTTCTGAAATGCTTGCATGAAGATGGACTCTGATCTACTGAAAATCCTAGCTGGCTGAATTATAGGTGGATTCTAAACAAATCTTGCCCTGCTTTGTATGTTTGTACCATGGATCTTCCCAGGATAAAACTGGATGTTACTATTGTAAAAACCTTACTTTGCTTTCCTGCTAAGAAAGCTCTCCTATTGTATTGCTTTCCTGCTGATATTTCCACTGCTACAGCCTCTTATTTATAGACAGCATTACCTTAGTATCCCTGGTTTTGCTTGAATAAGAATAATTTAATAAGTATTTTTCTGGTTGACTAAATACTACAAGCCTTCACAGAAAAAGGTAAGGCATAAAATACACGTACATTTAGAAAGGGATTTGGTTATATTTAAACGTTCACGGTGAAAAGCAATTCCTGCCTTGTTGCTGACATGGACCCCACCAGAATATTTCCTTTCTGTGTTGAGCATGGGCAGAACACAAGTCAGAGCTCAGGCCAGTACACAAGGAATGTGTACAGAAGTATATGTTGGAGCAGGAGCTGTAGAATGAGATTCTCACTGTATGACCAGCCTGACTGCCACTGCTTTGGTTCACTTCATAACACTGCGGGGGATCCATTAGAAGTTCCATTATGTATTGTAATTGAAAGTCAGTACACTGTTAAGTCAATGAAGCATGTGTAGTTCAAGCACGTATCTGGTGTGCTAAGACTAAATGCTCTTTGCTTAATTTTGCAAGAAGCTGTTCCCGTACCTTGCCAAGATTGTTGTATTAATCATGTCCTGGACAAGTAAAAAGTATAAGTAACTTTTGAAGATAATAAAGACTAATGCATTTTTACTGTGGTCTGCCTTGATAGCAGCCTTTGTCACTAATAAATGATGGTATGAAAATGTTTGTGATGTGGAAAGCTACTTCTATTTGAAAGAATCTAGTGGGTTTTAATAAAAAAATGAACAAAGCTGTGAGATTAAATATCAGAGATAAAGCACTGGTCTTTGAATGGATGGAATAGAATTGGAACAAAACATAACTAACAAAGTTAGAGCTCAGTCAGTGCACCTGAGCATTTCCTTCTACAGCAGAATAATGGAACTTTAAATAATTGAAGATTGAGACCTCTTGCAGTCATTTGCAGCACAGCATTGCCCACACATTCTGCTGGTTGGGTATTTCAAACCTACTGTAAATTCAGGTGTCTCATAATGAGACCACAACTTGCCTTGTGGCATCCTGAGTTTTGGATGCAGTGTGTGTGTGTGCATCTCCTACCCATCCCCAGCACTGCCAGCTGTTCTTTCTACTTGTGCTTAATTGCTGAAAAATGTTGCTTTAAAAGTTTCTACAGGGTGTTGAATCAGAACCTGTTACTTTGGAGCTTGAGTGTCTTTCCTACTTTCACACTTGTACTTTCTTCTTTATGAGTAAACTCCAGTGTAGCAGGCTTATGGCTTGATTTGTACATAATTAAAACTACATTTTCATTAAATAAAAGGTTGAGCTAGAAGTTCACATCATCATGAATTGTGTCACTCTGTCTCCTTTTTCTTAGACTTTCTTCTTAGAGATGGAGATTATTAGAAAATTAAATAAACATTTTTTAACGTGTTTATGGTCATCACCTTTATATTTCTTTGAATATAATTTTAACACTTTTTATGTGGTTAAAGCACAACTTGTTTGGGTGGCTGTATCCAAAATATTTTTAATGTTTCTGGGATTATAAGCAACCTTATGCATCACCTACTGAACTTAAACTGGTCAGAGATATACCCAGGAGGGGATGAGGTGGAGGGCCAGGAGCAGCAGATAATAATAATCTTTCATTCTTTGGGCCAAGTTCATTCTTGCAATATTTTTGCTGGCAGTAAAGCAAAACAAGAGTATGAAGCTGTTGATAGACAAGGTCGTCTAAAACTTAGGGTGTGAAATCTGCATTTCTTGTGCTTCTGTTAAGAAAACTGGCAATGGGGGAAATTACCTCAACCACAAAAATATGCTATGCATGAATTGAGAGATTTTGATCTACTACCTTTATGAAAGATAAATCTAGGCAGATCTTACTAGCTAGAAGCAGCTAAGGAAGGTCTTAAGAAATCATGTCTTTCACCTAAATTACAAAAAATACCCAGATTGAATCATTATGTGCAAAGATGAAATGGTGGTAAGAATGAGAGAAATCTGTGTTTTCCTTATGAATACCTATCACAGGTACCTCAGTGAGCTTGTTGAGCTACTGTGAGTTCATGGAGTTAAATTGGTGCAGGCTGAAAAGCAACCAAGCAGTATTAGTGCAGTTGGTGGGAGACATTGAGCACTATTAACTGGGAAATGCCTGTTACCTTGGGACTTGCCATGTCATCTGCTTCATTTCCCAGTCAAGCCTGTGCCTGGGGTCACAACTGGTAGCAAGGAATCAAGGGCCCAAGCTTACTGGGTGGGGGCAAATAAGAATGATAAGAGCAGAGTCTTGAGGTTTACCTTTGGAAAAAGTGCTGAGAAAATGCAGCACGGACTGTGCCTTTGCTGGAGAGCCAGAAGGAATGTGCATTTTGAGTAACTTTTGTAGCAACACTTGCAATGACGGACTTCAGCTTTCTTTAGCTGATTTCTGAGCGATATGTTTGAGTTACCAATTACTTGCTTGCTGGTGTAGAACAATTACTCTGGTTTTGGTAGTGAAGAGGGTTTGAAGAGAACAAAAAAGGTGTGGAGAGAGACTCAGCCTGAAATAATCAGATTTTGTGGTCGTATTTGAAAGGTAAATTTGAAAGACTTGTCAACACAATTGGGCCTTGGGGAAGGGCTACTGAGTCACAATATAGTTTGCTTGTAAAATTACATATTTTAAAAGTAATTCTATAGGGGAAAAATGAATAATATTGAAAGAATATATAATTTTCTGGATTTCTGTAGTAGCAGTAGATTTGAAAAGTATTCTGACAAAGACTGAGTGATCACTGATGTTACTGTTTCTATTTGTAGGCTCCATCTAGGCTTGAGAACGACTGTTGCACCAAAGTTACAGTAAAAATTGTCTCAGGAGATGCTTCCTGGGTTACTACTGGAAAAATTAAATTGTTTTCAGATTCTTTGGATGTTTTTTTCTGTTTATGCACCAGATTGTTCTGTATGATTTTTTTCCCTCTCTCCCACAAAAGAAGATTAACTAGACACCACTAAGGTCTGTCAGGTTACCAGGCTTTTCCATAGATCACTCAGCATGTTGTTTCAGGAGACATTACTGCACGTGATGTCAGAGCCTGCCCAGATTTGCTGTGTCATATCAGTCATACTGGGAGCGAGTTTCAAAGCAAGAAGAATTCACTTCCCATCAAGAAATAACAGGCTTTTGTCCATTGGGTTGGATCAGCTGTGTCATAGCTGAAGAAATTTCATGTCTCAGTGTTTTTTTGAAACAAAAACCAGTACATAGTGAATATGACTGAAACCATGTTCTGTAAAGAAATATAAATAGTTCAGCAAAATACAGGCTAAATACACAGTGCAAAGGAACTCCATACCAAGAAGTATAATGTATGGTGGCATGACCAGAAGGTGCTACAGTTGACAGTAGAAGATGATGACTAAAGGAGAACTGGAGTTTCCAGCCAGGAAATTGTGACTGTGACAAAACATGATAAGAACAAAAAGTGCAAGAAAAACTGAGAATACATTTGGATAAGTGAGGGTGTTGCAATAGCTGCCAAGAACGAGAGGGAACCAGCATTCAGTCCAAGGCCAGGTGTGTATCTGAGTTTTGGTGCACTCTGGGGGAAGAGATGGTAGCATTGGCTTCTTGAATAGCTTGCAAAATGTCATAAAGCCATACTGGACAGCCAGGAAGTAGAACACTCAGTTCTTCCAGCTGGCTGATCTGGCAACAACCACCATGCATGACTACAGGTATCTGTACTTGTAAGACGACTTGGAAACTTTGAGGCATGGTTTGTTCTCACTTCACAGAGTTTAAAGTGGTGCCTACGGGAAGAGTGCCAGGAATTTTGCATTAATGCTCATCCATCCCTTCTTTAAAGATTGTAGTCTAAATTTTGATTTACAGAGAAAACAGTGAGATGTTGGCAAGGTATCAATTATGCTACACATAAAAAAAATACTGTTGAATATTAAGCAAACTGCATATAGCTGTAAAATTTTTGTGGTAAGTAGCATATTGGAATATGGTGAGATCTTTGAGTGGTAACATTAATGCAGTGTTCTCTGCCTTTCTGTACAATAGTGCATAATCAAAAATAAAAGCATGTTCAAATACCAGGGAATACTGAATGGTAGTTTTGAGTTTTTGAAGTACTTTCCCCTTTGATTTTCATCTGGATTGTCACATTCCCTTTACATTTGAGTTTCTTGTGCACAAATATGCCTCCTCTGCTATTTGCTTTTGCGTCCTACATGTATGTCGACATACATGAAATTACTAGGGAATTTTAATTTGTCCTCATGATGAAAGGTCATTGTATTGGTAGTTCAAATGGCAAGAGGCTCCCCTTGATAATCATCTTGGTACCCTGTCACTTCCTTTTCTTATCCACTTTCAGTAAAAATCAAAACTTTATATTTTTCCACTCATGGGTTCTCTGTCTCAACTTACAGGGTGTGCTACTTGTTTACTTTATGACTAAATAATCAGTGATTATGTCCTTGCCACTTTCTGTCATCTCTGAAGCAGAAGATTAGATAGGTACAGTAATCTATTTACACCATACAATGTTACCCAGAAAGTTTTATCATGCTTTTATAATTAAAAAAAAAAAAAAATTAGAAAGTCCTTCTCCCTCTTCCCTAATGAGAAGAACTTACTCTTCTGTGCCTTTTTCTTGGTCATTCACATAGCCAGTAAGCTCTTAACACTTTTTTTCTCCCAGATATTTTGCTGTGTACATTTTAGATAGGTGACTCAAAAGTGTGTTCTGGCACAGCAGGTGATAAACAGGAATTCTGGATAACAACTTGGGATTGGCTGTGATCTGCCTGACTCCCACTTCTGAGCAATAAGGGCTTTCAAGAGCTTCTTCTGCCTTGATACCAGGAAAGAATTTTGCTTTCCTCTTTCCCCATGCCACCATAAAGCCTTAAAAGGAGGAGGAAAAAGATTTCATCACAAGCTAGCGCCAAGCAAACAAAAAAGAAGTATCAGCATTGGTATATTTGGCCTTAGCAGGACAAATCGCTGCTGAAGGTAGTGCTTATTTCAGTGCAAAGGCTGTTTGTAGGCAGCACTTAAACCACAGCAATTCAGTTTCACTCAGATAGTTCCAAATTTATATAGACTGAAAAGTTGATACAGGAACAAATTGCTGCTTAAAATTGAAACTCTACAATCTTAGGTCTTAAAACCTGGAGTTTTCCATTTGTTGTTTTTGTTTGCTTTCAGTGGTTTATGATCTAAATGTGTAAAAGTAAAATTAATATTAAACCCCCCGGCTAGACACGGATTAAATTCACTACAAGATGAATATGCTTCTATAGTTATTAGAAATTCAGTAAGCTTCCTCTACTCAATCTTGATTTTTAATTGAAAAGTTAGTAGTTTTGTGTCATTTTAAGCAAGAATATGCGCCGTACCAAATTTCTCCCTAAAACCCAAAACTTAGGGCTTTACCTATTTTTTCTGTTCACTTTGGTGAAAAAGCATATATGTAACCTCTTCCTATGCTATATTATCTTCGAGTAAAGTCCTGGTTATTTCTCTTGTTCTGTATGGCCCTGTACTTTATTTACCTTGGAAAACCAAAATGTACAACCTACTTTGCTGCAGTTTTATATGTATATACATCTTAAGTTTTGTTGATAAACACAGTTCCTATGATAGAGTTGTTGATGCACTTCAACAAGCACATGCTTTCCTTGTTAAAACTTATGACTAGAGAGCAGTTTTTTCAAATGCCTACTAATACTTGAAATTTAACATGCTGCACATTAAACCTTTGACTCTGCTGGGGAGGGCAAGAAGCCTGCAGCTTTAATCAGAAATTTCATCAGAACTAAGAAGTGCAAGCTGTTATGACATGATGTTTAACTCTGGAAGTTTTATCTTTTATACCTGCTTTTTAACTTAGTAAGATTTGTGTTTGCTAGTCCCAGTGTTAAAAGAAGTCCAGTGTGCTTAAACGCTTTCTTGAGATCCTGTTACAGTATTTTTCCAGAGTAGCAGCAATATAGCCAGCTGAACTCTTAAACTGGAGATTTGGCATTCATGTAGCCCTTAGCATACAGTGTGTACTGTGTAATTTGGAAAAGATTAGTATAAAAGGATAACTGAAGGTCCATATGATATCAGCTATGGTGTGAAGTACTGGTTAACATCATCACTCAAACTAAACACGCTACAGGCACACTGAGTAACTTCAAGGGACACAGACAGATCACTAAACTTGGCCAGCGTAACTTTGCTTGCTTCCAGGAATTCATGAGCTTGATAAAGACAGTGATGATTATTACTGTCCCTGTACTACACATGGAGAGGGGGTTTTTACACCCTAAAATGTCCCAAACAGGAAAGTCCTACCTATACAGAACCAGGTGTGAGAATCAGGGGTGAAGTCAGAGGAACCAAGTTTAACCCAAGGATTTTAGCCTGAGGCATACATTGGCATAAACATATGTCTATCAGTTTGTAACAGGCAAGTAACACCCAGCATTTTTCTTCCACAACCTTGGATCACCTGTAATTTTGACCACTTGTATAAATATTAGTTTCCTTTCAAAGACATTTCTAACTATCGAACCTTTATCTCTGAAGCATCAACAAAAAAAGCAACATTTACAACTTTATATATTTTCAACATTTGTCAGAAGAAGGGAAAGAAATTAACAGCTGACTTCCTGATATCTTATATTAAACTTCTGCAAAATCTTATATCCATTGCTACAATTGAATCATTTCTACAGTATTCTGAAACTAGCTTTTTTTTCATGGCACTGATGATACTTTGAATGAAGCTTCTTAGCTACTGCTTTCATCTTCAGTAGACAATGTTTTCTTTTGCTCTAGACTTGTAAGATTTAAGTATCTTCTATGAAGGTTTAGTATTTGTAAAGGATCAAATGTTGGCAAGTTGATTAGTAGTAATGGAGAAAGACAATTTTTTTACATTTATATCAAAGCCTCCAGCTTCACCTCACAGATAGCAATCAAAGGAAAACTGGAACAACTCTGATATCCACATGTGGAAAATATGAAATATTCACAAAGACTGTTACAAAACTTCTGGTTGTGCCATTGGGAATAGAAGAGCTAAGAATTCAGAGTAAGCATAATGCCTTGCTTCTGGTAGTATCTGACCTGTAACTCTCCCTGTTTAATCCCTTCTTCTCACGTGTTTAAACCTTGATTCTAAAGATTCCACATCTCTAGCATTTTGGGTGTATTGACGATAATTTGCAAAGAAACTAGCACCAGTTTTCACTTTTTTTGTAACCTAATTTCCCACCAGCTCAAGAATCAGAACAAAAATGTTACCATATTTCAGTCAAACAGTACTGTAGGGGAAGACAACTTCAAAAACTAGCAGATTTAATAGTAATGGTTTTAGTGGCAATAAGAAAAGTCTTCTCACGTGTATAAGCATTTTTTAGTTCCTATCTCTAGATTACCACTGTAGTGATATCCCAAGACAATTAAAACCTCTTGAAAAGCTCAGGATTTGAACACATGGTAGAGTACTCCAACATGAAGTACATATTTTTCAGAAGTGATAAAATTCCACCTGATTACTTCTAAGGTCCCCAAGCAATGGGGTCAGCAATTTAATATTCAATTCAGTTGTAATCTCACAGACGAAATGCACTTAGTATTAAATGAGGAAAATTTCTGCCATTTTTTTTTCTATGTTTGCCAAGATGGATTAAAATAGCCACACTTGCAGAAGTCTTTAGGATTCTTGGTCTTACTGGGTTCCATATTTACTTTTTTTAATATTGGGAGGGAAAAGATTAATCTTTAAACTTTGCCTCTTGGTGATATGATCACAAACTTAGTTTTCTTTTTTTTTTCCTTTTTTTTTTTTTTTTTTTTTTCAGAAAAAAATAAAGAAAGAAAAAGAACCTGAAAAAATTTACCAGTGTTTAAAAATAAGTTAAGCAGTACAAAGGTAGAAACACAAGTGCAGTTCTATTCCAGAAAATTTCAGCTGCAGGATGGTTAAATTATGACTTAACACTGTCTTTAAGCTGCACTGAAACTGCCTAAATTTTCAGAAAGCACAATGCTTATTATACAAGTAACTAAAGAATTGTGGAGGAGATTAGCTCAACCTCTGCTTTGTACCCACCTGTATGCTAGAATGGTGATTTTATCACAGTATGAACTGTCAACATATAAATGACTAGCCCAAATTCTTTGCTGTCTTCTAACTGGAGCCTCAGAATAGAAAGTTCTGCCCTTTCTATAAATCCTGTTTCTTCATTTGAAGTGGGGTACAGAAATAAGTTACATACTGTATGTCTTGCCTGTACACATAGCTTATGGTTTTGTGGACAAGGTCACTTTTGCAAGATTTCAATAGGTTCTCTAAGGTGTACAATGCTGTTTTTCAGTCTTTTGGGGGCGGTGTTTTGGTATCTTTCTTCTTTGCACATACATTTATTTTCACACAAAATCAAAACTGACTCAATTCTGTCCAAGACTGTTGCTCTTCTATAATTTTGAACAAGCTAGTTGAGTTCTACCAGATGTTAGTGGGGAGACAAATTAAGGCTGTGATCACATCAGCTTTGTTTCCATAGGAAATAAAAATATCTGTGAAAAATCATTTGTGAGCTAATCACCAGGTCAGGAAGGATAAAAATGATAGTTGACTTCTTCATACACCATTTTCAACATTTTACCCACTCTTTGCTATTATTACCATTACTATAAATGAATGTGGTTGTGCTGCTGATGGTGCTAAACTTAACAGAGGTTCAAGGAGGACTATCTGTCACCCAAGAGACGAGACCACAGCCATTTCCTCTTTGAAGCTGCAAAATTCAGTTAGCTTTTATAGTCTGCTTCTCATCTTAGCTAATAACCAAAAGGTGTGATTAAAAAATAAAGTCATGACATTTTCCTTGTCATCTTGTACAGAATACTGCACAAGATTTTATACCTTAATCAAGATCTGAATGTAGGAATGGGTTAGTCCATTATCCTGATCTGTAACTAAGGCATCACAGCACTACTGTTACAAATAGTCTAAGGAAAATAAATATTACTCAGGCAAGTTTTTGAAGTAAAACCAGAGATACAGGACTATTCCGTTACCCTTAGAAGAAAAATAGAGAACAGAGTACTGTAATTTGTAGTTTGGTCAGTTTGGAGTCAGGGATTACTAATTCTAGCTAAAATGTAGCAATTGTCTCTATCCAAGTAATTCAGATATGTTGGAATTATAATCTCCTGCAGTATAAATATAGCTAATAGCTAGCCTTCCTTTGCTGAAGTCTTAAAACTATATGTAAAAAGTCTCAAATGTATATTTTGATCTGAATGTGAATGGCTGTACATCAGTTTCTTGTTAGGAGTTTGTAAGCAACTGGTGTAGCTGAGCTGATTTTCCACGAGTTAGAAATACTGCAGGTACATTCTGTGCTTGCCTGTCAGGTTTCTCATGGTACCTCCCTCGCCTCCCACCTTGCTCACTGACCCATGCAGGACAACTAATGAAGGTGGAAGTGTTGCCAACCTCTGCACCCAGTGGAGGTTATTTATCCCACACAGTCTCATGCTCAGATAATTTGTTTTGTTTGCAGGAAAAGTAGTGATGAATTCAGTAATAGAATCCATTTTGTCCAACTCACTGATATTGAAAAGGTTTGCAAAAGTGACAGGTTCAGCCTGAAGGAAGTTTGAGCTGCTTTTTGTTGCATTCAGGGGAGGGGAACAAAGGGCAGAGTGAAGGAACACAGATGCTATTGACAGCTGGTGGTGTGAAGTTCACTGGTATTAAGCATTCCTTTCACATGGATTGATATCTAGTGACTGAAGCATTAACTTACAGAGTGGTGAAGTCTGAACATCTGGAAAATGAGTTTTTAAGACATCTTGCTAACAACTCTGGACCTCTGCTTGATGCCTATAACTTCCAAGATTATTGCAGATTTTCTTTCTTTGCAACTAAAATATGAGATCACAGTTTATTCCAAAAGAGTCTTCCAGGAAGGTCAAAGAGAAAAGAAATAGCAGGGATACTGAAGGTTAATGATAAACCAAGACACACACACACAGCCCCCAGAATCCCCAGCGAGATAACTCTTAATGTTGTAGCAACAAGGGGAAAACTTACTAGGTCATCTCCATTAATCATAAACTAGCTATAAAAGCAAACCCACTATAATCTTCAGCTGAATAATTTCAAATCTATTATATAAAAGTTCTCATGTAGAAATCTACATGGCGAACAGTAGTCCTGATGCATAGCAATTCAGAATTCTTTTGTTCATAATATATTATTTCCCTTCCATACTTCCTGTCAAAGTACAACTTGGGTTGAATATTTTTTCAAAAATCTTTTCTCTGCAGCTGTCAAAAGACTGACTTTTCAGAAGCTCCAAGAATTCTTACTCTAGGAAAAACTGCTACATGCTTCAAAGTGCTTTTTGCAAATAGATGTTTAGTAAAGCCATGGAAATTGTCGTAAAAGGGATAAAGTACTTACACCTGTACTCTGATGTGTAAAATACAGCTTAAAAATCTAGCAATAAAATTACCAGATAACAGCTGTAGCATACTCTGAAATGGAATTGCGGTGGGGAAGAGTTGGAGATTGCTCTCCTGAAGTAACTTTATAACTGCTTGTGTTACAGATTGCCCTGAAATATGACCCCCAGGTAGAAGAAGATCTGCGTAACTGGATAGAAGAGGTTACAGGGCTGAGTATTGGTGCAAACTTTCAACTGGGATTAAAAGATGGCATAATCTTATGCGAGTAAGCATCTATTAAGTAGCCTTATTTTTAGGAGTTTTCTACTTTTGAGGAACTAAGAAGGGACTTTCTGAAGATTCCCCTTCAAAAGACATCAACAATAACAGTCAAAGATAGCTGACTGTAGGGTGGGAGACAACTTCTTTGAAACTGTTGGAAAAACGAACACTTAAATCTCCTTTCTATTTCAACAAAGATTTCTAAGTGTTTCTAAATTTAATGGCATAGCTCATTTCCATAGTAATCGAATGGCACACAAAAATTCTTCGTCTGTTAGACTTGTGAGACCTAAGAACTGAGCTAGTCCTCTGTATGAACCAAAAAATTAACCATTTTGATGAAACTAATGCAACTAATAAAGCATGAGTGAAAGTATTATATAATGCCTGCACAAATGGTATAAGGATGAGATTTATTGTTTAAGCATTTCCCTCTTTTTCACCTCCCCAGGCTTATAAATAAGCTGCAGCCAGGATCAGTGAAGAAAATTAATCAATCAAAACTAAATTGGCATCAGGTAAAACAAAAAAAAAAAACCAACCCCAGAACTACACCTCTAACCCCTTCAACCCCCAAACAATTCTTTTGTTCTGTATTAACAAATTTGCTGTGAAAATGGTACATCTGAAATCTTAATAGCACCAAGTTTACATATGATACATATCCAAGAGTTGAGGATGCTGCAGACATGAGCAGTGTTTAACAGAATGCAGCTACAGCTGAGGTGGTTCATCAATGGCAGTTGAGTACCTGTATTTAATAGCAGTGCTTTAGCTGTTTGGGGAAGCATCAGATGGAAGAACAACTTGGAGCCCTATAGCAAGGCTTCTTCCCAGTTTAAAAAAAAAATTTAAAAAGTTTTCTTTTTATTAAATCACAATTGAGTTTTCCATCCAGGCAGTGCTGCAAGGTATTACATCAACAGCTTGCCTTTATCTAGACATCTCTGTATGAAATATCCTCCTGAGAAGGCATCTGGAGAGGATGCAATGTGTTTGGAACAAGCATTGGAAAGGTTGCTGCCTAGAGTAACTGCCTTTGCTGTTGCTGGGACCAGTTTAATACTGTTATGTCAGCCTCTTTGTTTTCTTGGCATTGAATACTTCTAAATATGGTCAAAGATTTTCTTTTTTTTTGAAGTTGTAATACCTCTAAAGACTTTAGAAAGGAAGATGAGATTCAGTCCTTGCACTTTGTATTGCATATTGCTTTCCAGTTTCTACAGCACATAGTGCTAAAAAGCGCTAATAAACCCCAAAGCTTATTTGTCCCAGGAGGTGAGCAAAATAATGCTTTCAGTCCATAGAAAGATCCTATCCACATAGCTATGTTTTTATTCTAGTCAAAATTATCCGTTGCTGAAGTCAAACAGCATGGACACTAAGTCAGATTTTCTAATTTTGAAATTATCAGTTGCTGAAGTCAAATAGCATGGACACTAAGTCAAATTTTCTAATTTTGAAATTATCAGTTGCTGAAGTCAAATAGCATGGACACTAAGTCAAATTTTCTAACTTTGAAGCAGGTTTTAGATTAGGGACAGACAGTTGAGACAAGTTTTCTTATCAAAGTCCACTCTAACAAAGTATATGATACTCACTGATAGAGGGATGCCAGGCTGGATAATCCCTTAGTCTGATTTCTGAAATCAATATTAAAACTAACAAAAAATAATCCCACACTTCCCCTCCATCGCTCTTAACCATGCCAGCTATTTTTACCAGTTCACACAAGGCAAAGAACTTGAGTAAAACAAGCCAACAAACCAACCAACATTAGGAAGTTTTAAAATTACTTACTTTCTGATTTAAAACGCTGAGTAGAAAATTGGCTTTTCTGTCTCTGTTTAGCTGGAGAACATTGGGAATTTTATCAAAGCCATCCAAGTCTACGGCATGAAGCCACATGACATTTTTGAAGCAAATGATCTTTTTGAAAATGGAAATATGACTCAAGTACAGACTACTCTAGTGGCACTGGCAGGTCTGGTAAGTATTTGTACCCCTGGAGTTAGCACAAATCCATGTGCCAGTTCAGCTGTACCCTTACAACCCATGTAAATACAGAAAACAGCATCCAGCCTGTCAGGAGAGGACAGACAGTACTGAGAGTCTGAGATACTGCAGAGGTTGCACTTCAGAGGGCTGTGTGCTCCCACACACCCCAGGGAAGGCTTGGAGTTGAGAGTGAGGGTCCCTTGTGCATACACAGAACAGGGGAGACTCACAGGAGAACACTAATCCCTGCAGGATATCCTTTTGACTCGGGTACCTTTGGAGTGCCACCCTCAAACGGCATGGGAAACAGCTACCTTCTCTCAGCCCTGACACACAGTCTCATGGAGATAGACCTGCTTGTGGCATTGTTTGAGAGCCCAGGCTCAGGGTGTAGAGCCAGAAAATATACTTCAAACACTGAATACTCTATTTTCCCTCTCCCTAAATAGGCAAAAACTAAAGGTTTTCATACTACAATTGATATTGGTGTCAAATATGCAGAGAAACAAGCACGAAGTTTTGATGCAGGAAAACTTAAAGCTGGTCAAAGTGTAATTGGCCTGCAGGTAAGTATGAAATTAATGTTTGCAGTTAATTTGTTACATTTGAAAACAGCTTTCTCACTTTGATTAACTGATACATTGTTTATGCAAAACCAGGTGCAGAATAACAATATATTCTTATCACGGAAGGAGGAATAAGGAATGAGGTATTAATTCTTGTAAGCAGTTGATTGGCTTTATAAGATCAAGTCACTGCCTGGAAGGTTTGTTTGTTTGTTTTAAATCTCCTGAAAGAGTGGTAAGGAGGAAAGGAACAGCTAATATTAGCAGCATCATCTCTGTCTTTTAAGGTGGTCTTAAAGTAGGAGTCTTTGGATAGCTAAAGATTCTTGTGTGGTAGAAACTTTTTTTCTCTCCTCTTTCCTTAGTAATCATAAAAACCAAAATAAAATCTTAAAATTCCTGTGGTAGAGAAGTTGTGGCAGTATAAATGAATCATTACTGTCCAAGATAAAAGTTACTTATTATGTTTTGAGGCATACATCCATCCCAATTGCAATGCAGTTGGGCAAATGCCAGTTACTGAAATGCCTTAGGATGACAGTTGCCTTTATTTTTTCTTTTGAAACTCAGTAAGGAGAAAGGGTAATTTATTACAGGTAGTGGTCAAACTCACATGAGAAAAGCATGCACTGAAATTACCTTTTTTGTCAGCCATCACAGTTACAAACACATTTGTTTCCTTAGGCTATGTTTAATGTACAAATAAAAATAATTTTTTCTGTCCGCCTCTTCCTTCCCCCAATAAAGATGGGCACCAACAAGTGTGCCAGTCAGGCAGGCATGACTGCTTATGGAACTAGAAGACACCTCTACGATCCAAAAATGCAAACTGATAAGCCATTTGACCAGACGACGATTAGCCTACAGATGGGCACTAACAAAGGTGCCAGTCAGGTAAGCAGGTCTGTGTGTGACGTGCAGGGTGGACACAGCTCTCATCCCAGTGGGACAGGAGAGCCTGGAGCGGTGCCCAGTAGCAGAGTCTAACAGGCAGCAGCAAGTGGGTACAGTTCAGCTGTGTTTTTAGGCAGTAATTGAGGAACTTGAATCTCTTATCTTAAGCAGTGTGTTCTGTGCTGAATGTCTTAAGGCATAAAGTGACCCAGTGCTTCTAGAATTTCCTGCTGGCAGTGTTATAGCAGAAGAAAACAGTAACTTCATTTTAAGTATTAACTAGACAGAGGCAAAAAAGAAATTGCTTACTGGCACCACTCTAGTCAGAGTACTTAGTATATTCTTTCCAAAGAGGAACATAAGTTGGACCTTTCTGCAAAGACTTTCTTCTGTGACTTACCTACTAGTGAACACACGCTGCTGTGCTGTGTTTCGTTACACTTTAATTTCTATTTTACAGCACTTCAGCACTTTTAGTGAGGCATAGTAGTTCAAATCATAAATCTAGTAATCACAGCTCTTGACCTTTTTACTGAACCTCTACAATCCTGTTTTATTAGGCTGGTATGCTGGCACCAGGTACCAGGAGAGACATCTACGATCAGAAGCACCTATTACAACCTGTGGATAACTCAACTATTTCGTTACAAATGGGTACCAACAAAGTAGCTTCACAGAAGGGAATGAGCGTGTATGGGCTTGGACGGCAAGTGTATGACCCCAAGTACTGTGCTGCACCTACAGAACCTGTCATTCATAATGGCAGCCAAGGAACAGGAACTAATGGGTCAGAAATCAGCGATAGCGATTATCAGGCAGAATACCCAGATGACTATCACGGAGAGTACCAAGATGACTATCAAAGAGATTACCATGGTCAGTACAGTGACCAGGGCATTGATTACTAGCTTTGCATCAAAAGTTCAGTATTAGTCCATTATTTTATTCAGTAAGAACGAAACTAGCCTTGTGGAATTGTTACCTGTTTTTCCTACACACTACGCTTAATGTACCTAAAGAAATACTGCCTTACATACATTCCTTTTTCCTTTCTCTGCCCTTTCCCTGGCTAGTTGCCTTTAGTGCTGTAACAGTTGTAGTCTACAGCATAAATAATAACTGCATATGAAGTAAAAGGAATACTGTGAAAGGGGGAGTGCTCTCATACAGCCAGGTTGTTTAATAAGGAGCTATGCATTCTCACAATCTCTGTTTAAGTAGGTCTTTACATACCATGTTAAGCCTTCATTTTACATATTTACAGCTTTTCTCCAGAGGAGATAAAAGAATCTTATGCTTAAAATTACATGTGGTTTTTGCCAATTAAATTTAAGATATCTCTTTAGTGATTTAATATCATTGCTATGTTTTTAAAGTATTGTTTGCTAATGGTAAGTCCTGCATTAGACATAAGTGTGCATTTGTGATTGTGTATTCATTCCATTATCAACACTGACCAAACTTAGAAATAGCTGTCTTACTAAAAAGGGAGCTTGTACAAAGTCTTGAGCCAACAGAAGTTCCATGATTGACGGTGCATTTACCTTTTATTGTGCCATAATATATCCATGTAGAAATGCTTTTTTTCTTCCTTGAACTGTATTTATTGCCACACTTCTCAAACTGATCCCATTGTATTTTTATAAATAAATATTTTTTTCTTAAAGGTACATAGATGATCTTGTCTCATTTCTTATGCTACCATTCTTAAAGACTAGATGTCACAAGAATTATTCCCAAATAAGCATCACCTTTGCGTGTGCTAACAGTAATGTAGAATTCTGGTCTGTTGCAGTTTGGGTTCATTCTTTTCCATGGGATTTAATCTAACAATCTTTTAAAAATCTCTCAGGAATGAGTGACACTGACTTAATAGGAGAGGAATGTAGGTCCTTCACAGCTGGGTTCACTTCCCCTCTTCATGACTCTGAGGTTATGACCAGAGATCCTTAGCTGTTCACTAAATCCCTGCTGTATTCTCGAGGCAAACAAGGATCTACACATATTTATTGCTGCCTCTGGTTCAGCTTATACCCTTTATACCATCACTTGGAGAATTCAAAACCATTGGCGTTAGATTATGTAAAGAGACACCCAGTCTGTGCGTGCTGGTCTGCAATCAGATTTACTCAGTTACTGATAGCAGAGCTTTATTCCTAAATGGCAGATACTTTCTTCCTCACCATGGAGTGCAGAGAGGCTATGCTAATTTGTCTGCACTGTTTTTAGAAGGAAAAAAAGGAACAGTGTTGCAGTTTCTAACTTTTGTAAAATAATTCAAAGTTATCTTAAAAGTGTGTACTGCACTTTAAACTTACTACATTCACATATGAAATGTTTTACATTTGAAAGTTCTGGACTTATGAAGGATTTTTTCCCTCAAGACTGGAAATTGCTTGTGCTTTTGCCATTAGTTTCTATCATCTTTGAATGTGATGTGGTGATCTGACTTTCAGCTGACCTATTTGTTGTATAAGTCTTAAGCTTATTTATTTCACACAATTGAAATTAGGCTCTCTAGAGGTCACTGGCCCATGCCCTACATCTGAGGCAAGAAAATTATTAGCAAGACATCTATTAGGACCTGCTCTTCCTGAATGATACTTTCTCCCCGTTCAAAATAATAGTATTTAACTATTTGGAACTGTTGTATTGAATGCTGAAAAGCAGTTCTACAAACAGTCTCGTCGTTTTCACAGTTTGGGTGAAAGCAGAGTCTTTTTGAAAGCTTGACCATGCCCTCCTCCCTGCTCCTTCTGAATCCAAAACTTAGGCTTTAAACTACTTGCAAACCCTTATTATGTACCTGAACAAAAGAACAAAAACAACACACAAACTGTTCTCAGTATGCCTTGCTTTCTTTCATCCACAGAGGTATCCAGTGAAATCATAAGTGAATTGAGAGTTTGAAGTAGACACCAAGCAAGACCAAAATCAAGCTGCCTTGCTTAAAACCATAAGCAACTAGCTAGCACTTCTGGTAAACAGAAATATGCAATATGTAATAGTTAGCCATTTTCTGGTAAATAGACACCAGTAGTCCTTGTCTCCTATTTTTAAGGAATATAGTTATAAAAGTACCTTTCATTCTGCTGAATCTAATCTTCCATAGCTACAGGAAAGAAGAGTCTACACTTACTGGGCTGCATTGCAGGGCAGACCTCAAACTACTCGAAGTGGCTTAGCCCACCCTCAGCACCAGCAGGAACTATATTCCCAAGTGCTGTGCCTACATACAGCCTCCTTTCCAGCTGCCTGACTACAGTATCCTGCAGAGGAAGGCTGCACTCAGAAACAAGCAATAAATAGCATCACCTTCTGTAGGAGTGCCCTATCCCTCTATCTCCAGTGAGGACTTCTGCCCCACAGAAATGCTGCAGCTGGAGGTTGTTGACACAATTGCTAGTGCAATGTCTGTAAGATTGGGAGGTCTTGAGTCGTACCCAAAAGCTATAAAGCTATACTTTCGGTACAAATTTAAAAGCTATGTATTTAGAAGTCTTCTGTAAAAATACACACAGTTCTCAAAAACTTATTTTACTATGTAATTTCTGGGCTAATGACAGTACAGCATTCCTTAAACAGAATACACTCAAATACAGCTTAATTGGCATTTTTCAGTACCTTCCTTCTTTAAAAGTCAACCTAGAATTTGTAGGAAGTGTTTAAGAGTCCTTTCTCCACTCTGGAGCTGCAGTGAAGGCAATGACACTGCATCATAATAGCAATGAGCAGAACCATAGAGTTGCTGACATTGGAAGAAACCTCTGAAGGTCATGTAGGGATTGTCTGAAAACAAGGACATACTTAGATAAAAATTTCCCTCCCTTTTTTCCACCAGAGCTCCCGAGTCAAAGGCCAAAACACGCAGTGTGAGTATCAAATACGAGCAGGAAAAAACCCCGAATACGTAGTAAGAACTGGGGTTTTTTAAACTTCAAAGCAAACCTCTTATGCTTTGTAAACTGGTAAATATGTTTACATTGTGCAGACACTCCTGCTTGGAAGAAGTCTTGGCAAACTCATGGCAGAGGAAAAGTTTTTACCCTTTTGTAAGTACCACATCTGCACACTTCCTCGGGGTTAGAGAGCTACTTCTTATACAGGCCTTTTCAGAAGTTCCCACAGCATCCACAACCCAAGCACCAAAAGTACCCAAGTGTACAGATTTAAATAATGAGAGCTGGTGAGTCACAGCCAGTACATTATCAGCTTCACCTGCCAGGCAGAAAGTAATTAATCTATTTCTTTTCCTTTTTCATAATTTATCCTATATTCTACAACTTCTTGAAGTGGCTTATATTACAGTAGACTAAATTAATTAAATGACGGATAAAAAGTAAGTATTTCCTAGCATTCCCTAGCAGGTAACTAGTCTTTCAACAGCAGGAGACCAGATACAGTATGTGAATGAAACAGATTTCTTACTCAGGCCATCAATGAGCTTTTCTGTATGTCATTTCCAAGCTGCGACTAATCAAGGGTTTATCAGTCTATTCATTAAGACAGCTTCTGAGTCACTTACCTGCAGTGATGTCTCACTTCCTATCTTGATACTTTACTGAAATCCCTGGTTGGCATTGTTTTCCCACTTCCCACCTCTCCTCAAACAAAATCTAAAGAAGCTTTTGAACAAAGAGAATGAAATGTGCCACCGAGTAAAATCTAAAACTACTCCATACTCAGAACAAGGTGGAGCCCACAAAGTGTATTACAATCAGGATCCAGGTACAAGGTTTAAACAAGCTTTAAAATTTCTCACAAGAAAATGCTGGCAGACTTTTACCAAGTTCGTTTTTTTTTAAAGTGTCTACATTTACGTTCCTCTTCTGACTAGAGCCCTGACACTCGCTACATTCCTCCATGATATATTTCACACCCATGTTGCAGCCAACATTTCTATAAAGTATTATTTATAACATCCTTTAATGTCATGTCTGTCCTGTTATTTTGTCTCTGTCATCTGCTACTTTGTCAAGCTCTAAATCCAGACACAAATTTTTCTGCTTCATCTTTTCAATTGCAAAAAGAAAGAAAGAAGGACTATTCCTCATCTGCCCTTTGGAGAAGAGCTGGACAGTTTATGATATGAACTTGTAAAAACCATTCCCATAAGAGTATGATTAAAAGAAAGACACCTACCTCATAACTGCTAATTGTCTTGACTACAGAGAATTTCTGTGAAGGGTAATTCCCATCAGTGAGCTCAGTCTATTCCTTAATTGGCTGTTCAGATATGCAGAATAAATCAGGACACAGTCATCTCAGAGCACCTCCTCTACAAATGTTTCTGCATTTACTGATCTAGGGATGACTGGCACAGCATTCCCAGAAAAGCCTGAAAAAATCATGTTAGCAGACACACCAAAAGAATAGCTCCATGACCTTGTTGACTCATTAATTTTAGTCTGACAACATAGAAATTTACAAAGAATGAGTTTATCAACAACTTTCAGATCATCATAACTACTGTGGTAATAAAAATCAGATATGACGACACGCAAAATACTTTATTTGTACAGATTGTGTGTCATTTTACCAGCGCAGAAGATACAACAGATTTAGAGAACTAATACTTTGTCCTGGGGTATTGATAACCTTTACTTCTATGGCTGTTTTTGATATTGCTGCTCTGCTTCCACACTTCCTGGTGTACTTCACATTCAAGTCTATAAAGAGAGAAAAAACGCGTCAAATAATGTGTAGCACTAGTTCTATTTCTGCATTTAAATGTCGTAAGAGTAAACTGGGAAAACAATTAAGGTTCTCTTGTATCTCAAATCCACAACCTTCTTGCAGGGAATAACACCCACCCAGCCTCTGGTTTCTGTGCTTGGCAAAAAATTACTGAAGAATGCAGTAACAGACCCAAACAACAAAAAAAATTAGTACAACTATACCTCACTGTTGCAATAAACTGGAAGAATGCCTTGCCTAAAGCCCATGGGAATGCCCATAGGATTGTGTGAGAACTTGCTAGAGCCTGGTACCTTCTGAAAGCAGATCAAGAAAAATCACCAACATCTGTTACACTTGTGTTAGCTGTGACAGCAGAGGACACTCATAGTAGTGCCCAGCAAGTGTGGGTGCCAGAGTAGCTGCTCCTGCAGAATCTTTCTCTAGCAGCCCTAGACTGACTCCCACAATGCTTGGAGAAAATCAGTCCTGATTCTGAACTTGCTGGGGCAGCTTCTCAGGTTGGGCAATTTGCAGTATTTTTTCAGGTGTCAGTGAGTGAGTGTTGACTTGGAGGACTTTCCCAAGCCTGGGTGTGGGGAAACACTCCCTTCTGGCACCTCAGCTTTGTTACCCCATCATAAAACAGAGTAAATAAATACATATACTGATAAAAAAAGACAGAAAGAAAGACAAGACAGAAAGAAAGACAGAAAGACGGAGAAAGAGGAAGGAAGGAAGGAAGGAAGGAAGGAAGGAAGGAAGGAAG
>VZRN01000746.1:394341-432693 GCA_013397935.1 Dasyornis broadbenti
GGGAAGGAGGGAAGGAGGGAAGGAAGGAAGGAAGGAAGGAAGGAAGGAAGGAAGGAAGGAAGGAAGGAAGGAAGGAAGGAAGGAAGGGGCAGGGGAGAGGAAAGGCCTCTAAGCTCTGATTTTACAGGTCTGGAACTTCAGCAGTTCTGGTGTGAAATTAAGCAGCCTACCACTCTTCTGACTTTGCTACAGCAGGCAAGTGAAAAACTATCTGGGTAGCATTTATCCCCCACCTCCTTACCACTGTCCAAACTTTCCTCTGCTGAGCACAATGGGGAATGTGAAGAAGGAAGAGAAGAAATATTTGATCCATCCATTTTTGCACTAGCAGAGATTTTCCTGAGGAGGGTAAGCAATAGAAGAAAAAACAGGATACTGGGTACAGCATGTTGGTTGCTGTGAGACATCAGGAGATACATTATAATCTCCATCCCTTGTTCTTGGGACATAAAGGCAAACACATTAGCTGGCGGAGAAATACACATCCCACACTCCTGTCTCACCATAGGTTGGAGCTCTGTCCCAGCTTCATTATCCTGGAATGGTCTTGTGCTTCTGTGTTTTTGCCCTTCTGTTAACTTGTTACTCTGATTCACAAAGATCTACAAGCAAAAACCAGGGTGAGATCGTTTGTGAAAGGAAACTATTATGTAAACAAAAACACCTGGTAAAGCAAGATAATTAGCCCAGGGCTAAGAAACTGTAGCCAGTTCCTGGCTGGATGACACTGAGTGATACCAGGAGGGACTGCAGAGGCCGCAAAAGTGATGAATGCAACTGAGAAGGATGAATCAAGAATCTCTGTTACATCTCCTACTGCAGGATTTGAGGACTCTGGCTGTATGAAATCCCTCCCCCGACTCTCCGCCCACTGCTGCATATTGTCCTGAGGGTCACAAAGCCTCCCTTCCACCCCCGCGATGTTTGTAACCTGATTGTAACACAGACAAGTCAAATGCCTTCATGTGTTGGGAAACTCTAAATTCTTGTCTGTGTGAAGAAACTTACTCTTGATCATACAATGAGGAAGAGTTTGGATGTGCTGCCCACGTTTTTTTCGATACAAGGGTACAGAGCCTGTCCTGCGTGGAAGACTCGTCCCTGTGGGAAATCCTCTCTTCACCCATAGCTCTAGGGCATGGCTAATTACACAGAATTAAGACCAGAGTTAAAGAGAAACTACCACAAAGTTTGGAAGTGGAGAAAGGAAAGCATCTGTTTAATGAAGGAAAATTGGCTTAAGAAGTATTTTAGCATTTGGCCAAACAGCAAGGGAAGAACACAGATCGAGGCTTCAGAGTTTTCCATTCAGTTTCATATTCCTATCCAGAGATGTGCTTAAGTACTGTTCTGAACCAAAGCCAAAGAATATATATCTGCTTTCTTCTGTACAAAGGGTTTAGACTTTCTTTAGGCTGCTTTTTTTGTTGTTTTATTGTTGTTCTCAATAAAATTCTATGAACATTACAGAAACTCTAACATTTAATTTTTTTATTAAAAAATAAATAAAAGCCAAAACCCAAAACCACCTCTTCTGACATTGTCCTGAAGAAATCCATCCAGAACATTTGTGTTGTATGAGCTACTCTGTCTGCTGGGTATTTGTTTTCATGGATCACTAAGATTTTCTCTGTTGCATGGTTTGTGAAGGAAAAGACAGAACTGTCAAAAATAGCACAAAAGGAAAAAAAAAAATCTGCATCTTCAGATATTCTCTTACTTAGAAAGGGATGGCACATATATATTCAAATGCTTCAGTTACAGCACTACATCACTATTAGCTAAGTACAGAACATAATACAATTACAGTAATTACAAGGGTAAAGACACAGAACAACTATTCCAGAGGCAGAAGAGTTTAATGAAGAGATGGAAGATAGTGTTTTGGCAAAAGAATCTGTAAAGGTATGATGCAGAGCAGCTCAGATTTGCATGAAGTTTGTTCAGAATTACAGCATCCGTGGGATGTGGAACGGATCCCTGACTTGCTACTGGCAACAAGAAGCTCCTTGTTTATTTTTTCTCATCACTGTACAGTGAGTCACAAGAAATATAATCATTAATCTTAGGGCACCCCATGCATCAATTTCTGCAGCTAGCTCATCTATTTATATATACTTTATAATTACCAACAATATATTGAAGATCTATCTAATTAGGCGTAAATAGTCAGCCATTACTTACGGAATATGATCTAAAAGAAGGCAGCAGGTCGTAGCTAGCACACAGGAGTTAGAGGGAGTCATTTACTTCAGTTTATAAATTAATGTACTTGTATCCCTGAGTCCATCCCATTCTAAGGTGTTGGAAAGGAAATGGGTTGTGGGTTCAGATTGCTATGTCTTGGGGAAAGAAAAAGTGCTTAGAAGCTTAGAATGTCTCAAATATTTTTGCTGTAATCAGTGGGGTTTACCAGCAGCTCCTGATCCACGAAATACGGCTTCTCTGCAGTTCCATCATTTGTTTCCACATCAATAGCAAAGCAAAGGAACATGGCATCTGCTGTCACTTCAAACACAGACAGAAAGCTGTGGGACATCAGGTAGGCAAAAAATCCAACCAGCAATAGAGGAACTACCCAAGCTTGCAACTCCCGATGGTAGTTAAATGCCATCAATCCTCCAAAAACAGTAAAGCATACAACAAACACCTGCAGCGCAGCAAGAGAAAAGTGCAGCCTCATTATTCATGTAGAAATGTTTCTCATAAAAAAAAAAACCAATCCCCCCAAACCCTGAGGCAAACACATTACAGCCAGCATTTTAGGAGAACATCTCATCTGGGATATAGCTGAATAGCTTTCAGCTTCACATAGTTGTGACAGTTTGTGTTCAATTCTATGTGTAAATTCCATAGGGCAGAGGAAACCCTTTGCCATGTATTTAACAAAGATTTGTTGCAATGGGAACAGAAAGAGTCGCTCCAAGGACACTGCTATAATACAACTAAATAATTCTGCAGAGTTAAATTCCTCAAACATTCTTCCCTCCCAAACTCATTTTATAGCATTAACAACACTGAATTTAACAGATAAACTTTATTTACTTTAGGTATATGAAAAGAATCAAACCTGATTTTTCATTTCATTTTTACAGAGCAGTTTTTTTTTTTTTTTACTCTTACCTTTCCTAAAAATAGGAGAAAATCTCCAAAACAGCTAATGGATGCAAGTTTAGCAGAATTCCTTGCCAAAATACAGACAGCATCCTTTGCTGATGTACAAAAATTTGTCCCATTTACAGCTGTAGTTGTGTATGCATGCTGAAATGACATAAGGTAATAATGCAGAGAGAGAGGAAAGACTCATAATCTAGATTTTACTTCAGCAAAAAGCAAGGCTTAAACTCTATTTGGAAATACTGACTTTATGAATATAAAAAGTTATGTTGCATAATATGGCAATTTTATTTTAAATTACTATAATAACTATGCTTCTAACTACAAAGAGTTTTTCTACATAATTTCCACCATTAGCAAATGTTACAATAGTGACTAAATAAATTTCTGAAGCCACATTTACCCAGTTTAAGACACCAAAGTTCTCTACCTCAATTTTTGTGAATGAATATAATACAATTACCAGAAAATGCCTGGAATCACACTATCCAAACTTACTGGCTATCTATCTCCAACACTGTTAGCAAACTATGTAAGTGGTACAATGAAGTTATGTATTTACCAGGTCATTAAAGGTTTTATACAGGGCTCCTTCAAACTCTTTAGATGCTAGTGAAATTCAAACTCATGGTCATAGTCATAAAATAAACCTCTTCACGAAAGATGAAACCAGCTGTAAGAATGACTGGAAAAGAACTGAAGGATCTTGGACTAGACCAGTGACTGTAAGGTCACATGCCCCACCCCAATGTGAATGACAATTGGGGCATTCCCAGTTTTTCAATGTATTGAGAATTTTCCATTATATCCCTTTGTGGAAACTTGCCTGGACAGGTGAGGAGGACAGAATATCAAGGATTTGAGTATTTTTTTGCACTTATGCATAAATAGATATATATGTCCCATTTATGCCACACCTCAACAAGGTTTTGAAACTATGTCCAAAATATCAACTAAGAAAAGCAGTACTGATGATACTTGAAACATATGCTGGGCTTTACCAGCAATTCTTATGAGTAGTTTCCCTTTACTCAAAATATTAGAAGGCAGATTATGCCACAAAAACTTTAGTCACATCTGGTATGGTTAGTAAGAAGCACAGTGTGCAAGGGATTACTGTTCTGAAGAATTTATAAACTCAAACATATACGTGGTGCTTACATTGCTTTCTGCTTCACCTGGAAGAGAAAAAACCAGCCTATATGTGATTTGCTGAAAGTGAATTATACTGGCCTACTGAAAACTTTTGAATTTCCTGTTCAAAAATCTGTTTTTTCTTACTTACAATTCAAAATATAAAATAACTTCAGATATCTGAAGCAAAGAAAATTTATTTCTGTAGAGTCCAGACCCCTGAGCAATTTCTGTAAGATACTATAGTGTAGCAAAGCTATAATGGCAGTCTTAAAATACTGCAGAGAAAGAAAGACATTAAAGGCAATCAAAGATTTTTTTTGTCTCTTTATAGTGGATATTATTTATATGAAAAATAGTTCTTTTTCCTTTGATAGTAAAGAAAAAACCAGCGTCATTCTGTAACTATTGGACTTTTATATTAGCAAATACATCCATAGATGGAAAAAGTATAAATAAAGACAATGGTTTTATTGCCTACTCTATGAAAAAATCAGAGATTCCAATGAACTCTACAGAAACTCGATGAATATCTGCATAAAGATATGTTTAAACAAGCAAATTCACTTAATTCCTAAATAGGAAAAAATGCTTTCTGTGCTAACTTATTTATCCTGGTGCTGTTCCCTTCCCAGCAGGATGGTGTCACACTGGAATATCCCAGGATGTGGCAGCAGGAGAGCTGCCAGTGCCAGCCCTGCTGGCCCAGGACACAGGCAGAGGGGAGATGGCCTCACATCATGCTCCCTCTGTTTTCCATCTGTAGCTGTCACTGTGCATTTCAGACATAGACAGATTGCTCTTTAAAATGTGCTGTAAGTCTGTTTCATCATTCCCATTAAACAGACAGGGAACTGAGACACGAAGTAGAAAAGTCTTTTCTAAGCTTGTTTCTGTCCCTTAAGAACAAAATTCACAAAGCAGATCCTGATCTGGTGAGGTCAGTATAAATTTTGCCAATAAATTAAACAGAGATTCTGTATTCATTATAAATTGCAAAAGATGTGTTTTAAAAATTAAAAAGAATGTTGAAAATGCACGTGTGCTTGTACAAATATTGTTTCCAAACTTAAAATAAATATCCATTTGTTTGTACTCTTGAAGTAGCCACTTTGGTATTCAAAGAATGTGCAATGAAAAGAATTTCTGATATTTATTAACTAGAATGGTTATCTTTGAAAGACTGAAAATAATGCTGGAGACAGTACACTACCTGCAAAGGGATTTGTTGTGTTACAAACCAGCTGATAAAAATGGCATTTATAGCAGTTACAACTTAAACAAATCATGTAAGCATTATCTGATGAAAATACTCAAGAAACAAAGACAACCAGGTAATAATCTAACATTATAGAAGGATTGAGAGACAGAAATGAATGACCTGCTGAATGCTACAAAACTAGCCAGACATTTCTTGTGAAGCAAGAATATTACTAGCACCATTGGAAGACTTAGCCAAGTGATCTCTACCTTTTAGCAAAAAATACATTCTGGAGAAAAAATTTATATTTAGAGGGTTTCTTGTTCAGCCTAGAATCTTTTTCCATACACTTGCCTCACAATTCTCAAGTTTCTCATACAGACCCCATGCCCTGATCCCATCCAGCCACATAAAAATCTACATTTTCTCACTAAAAAAACACATCAAACATTTAAGCTAACGTATGTTTCTATGAAACTCAGCATTGCACAGAAATGAGCTCAAGTGATTTCTCAACCTTACTCATCAAGGAACACCTAACATATACAAGCTGTTAGGTAACATTTTAACATATTTGCAGATCGTTTTGGACTTTGAACTAAAAAGCTTAGCTATCCCATTAAGTTTGAAATTGCAGGATATGTGCAATAATCCAAATCCTTTCAAATAAAGATAGTTGTGAAGGCTAAGACGGTATGCCATGGTCAGTTAAGAACTTGCTAACATTCAGAAACAGGTTATTTAAATATGCTTTTCTACAGAATATATTCTTTTTCCATGCACAAAAGCTTTAGTGGACTTCAAAATGTTTGAAAGGGCAGCAGGAATGATCCAAAAGGTATGGAATGTCTTCTGTCTGGGGAACACCGGGCTCTTCTGTCTGGAAAAGAGATGACTGAAGAAGGATGCAGCAAGAGGGCTATAAACTCACGAGAAATGCAGAGAGGCTGTGTAGGGTTAGATGGCTCTCTGCTCCTTTCAGAACAAAGACCAGGCAGGGAAAGGACAGTATGAATGTAGAAAGAGCCAAATTTGAAAACAGGTGGTATTTCTTCTCACTATAAATCTGTAAACTGTGAACTGCTGGACAAAGGATGCTTTAGCGTGAGCTCAAGGGAGACCAGGAATTTCAGGGAAAAGGAATCTGCTGAGAGTTATTAAACACACAGAAAACACACTCAGCTCAAGAAGTCCCTAGGTTGAAAACAGATTCAGAAACAGCACAGAGGCAGGGAAATATCCTCTTGTTCTACCTTAGCGTTTACTAACAGTCACTGCTGAAGACTGGATACTGAGCTAGAAAGAGACTCAGTCTGATCCTTATACACATATTAGATCTTATGTTTTTATCTTTGCTTAATGCCTTGATCTTTTACAATGGTAGTCTCTGCTGTGGTGACAAGTAATGATGGCATTGATAGCATATGGTTGGTCAGAAAGCACAGGAGACAGTGGGTGGGACAGCCTTTATCCTTGCACCAGCAAGTTGATCTCAGATTGCCACCTCTCTGAAGAACACAAGCCTCTTCTGGCTTGGGGCCTGGGAACTAGACACTGATTTCTCAGTGTCAGGATGAATAAATAGGGAATGTGAATGTTTACATATTTCCAAATACCACAGTATGAAAAAAAAAAAAAAACTATTTAAAGAATATATCCTTCTGTGCCTCACAACACAGAATGTCAAAAGTCTTGGAAAAACTGACCTGGTAGTTTCATGAGAAAGGCACTGTGGCTCAGATCCAGGCTGTAAGTTCCCCAGTTGTTGAGAATAATTGCTACTTTGTGTAACAGCTGAATTCAGTCCTCCATTCTATGGCTTGCCGTCATAAAATGAGCTTGGGGAAGAGAGAATTGCCATAGCAACAGAATCTTCTCAAAAAGATGAAGGAGACATGCTGGTCTCTCATCCCAGTTCAGCTTTTTCTGCTCTGCTAGTATTTTCAGCCTGATCTGATCTTGTTGCTGCCAACTCTCTTAGGGGCTACCCTTGTTAGCTACACCTACTGCAGTGCAGTGCAGCTCAGGCTGAATCTTAAAGTGTCTTAGCCTGCAAGTGTCACTGCTTCCAGTGGAAGGCCCTCACAAAACAAAATCCAGTGGCAGCACGATGCAATGACATCTGTGGCTGCTGTGCAGCAGTTAGTGGTCTGGTGAGAAAGTTGTATCATGACTCTCAGATAGTAATGGGAAATGAGAGCAAGGTGGACATGTGAGGCCCCACTGAAGAAATGAGGATATACAAGACTGGAAGGGACTTTAAGCCATTCCAGTCCCTGGCTATTTCAGATTAGCACATTACACAAATCTTAAGTGGAAAACTCCCTCTTTAAATCACTTAGGACTTCCCCTCTCCCAGGCCTTACATTTGGAGCTGTTCCAGACAGTTTTCCCTCTGGTCCTTAGGAACCTTCTTCCAACTTCTGACAACATTTACATCTACTTGGTTTTCTGCTGCTCTTGTCTGGCTTTTATCCCTACCTGCTGTCTCATAGATGGGCTAATGGGCTTGCTCTTACCCTTCATTTGTCACAGGATTTTCCAGTCCCCCCAGTGAGATACGACTGAGCACATAACCAGCAACTTGTACAATGGCATTGACCCCCCTCTTTCTAGTGTAAGTGTTTCATCTTGTACCTTCCAGGATGGACTCTGTGCTTCCTGCAGCCTTGTTAAATAAAGGCTATTGTCCTGTGGCTGAAAAACATATGCAGAACATTCTCCTCCTCCACTCCTAGTCAATAAACACACAGCTAATACATAAATGGCTAATTTTGGTTCCTAGGAAAATTACCAGCTGTCAGAAACCTCCAATAACCTCCTGAATTTTCCCAAGCAGTCCAAAAAGCACAACTTTCATTTATTTCCATTCTACCTTATATTTGCAGTTTGGACTCACTGGAGAAAATTTTCAACTTCCTGTGCTTCCTATTCTTATGTATCATCTACTCCCTCCATGGCTGTCATCCAGTGAGTTGGACCAACACAACTTTCTCCTTAGAGGGTACTTTGGGTGTCTACTACTTCCTGCTGCATCATGGTGTTATTTGTGGGCTCCATTTCAATGACAGGGTTGGATCACAAGGTTCCTGCTTTATGTGCCCATTGCATCATGATAATATCCTTACTGGAGTTGCTTTCAGTGGCTTCTGCACTTAGTGAGAAAATGCTCTTATTTGGGATTTCTGGAATGAAATCAAACTGAATATTTCCAGAGAGTTGTTAATAAATTGCTCTGCTTAAAAGCACTGAATTACTAGTCACTTGCTTAATTGCCTTTTATTTTCTCTCTCTCCCTCTCTTTTTCCCCTTTTGTTTCTTCTTAAGGGGATAGGGAAGAAGAGAAAGGTATCAAAGTAAGAATTAGTCAGCTTTGTTGAACTCTATCCCCTACATGGTTCATCCTACAGAACAAGTAAAGACCTAAGGAATTTTATTTCCTGTTATCACATACATAAAGCCTGTAGAGGGAAAATAAACATATCTAAAATATTATTTCACTGGAGATTAACATTTTACCATTGTATTTTCAAGAGGATTGAAAAACTAGCTCAATATCTAGAAGCAATTTCATCAGTAAAATTAAAATGCAATATTGTTTTTTGGAGGAAAAAGAAGTATTTGATGGGGTGAGGCACAATGTGTTTGGCATGCAGAGGAGAATTGTGTTGTACAATAGCATGCATGAATTTTGGTTTTATCTAGGTGAATTCTCCACAAGGCATTTAACTGTAACCTCCTGATAAGCAGACAACCAACTGCCATAAATATACTACCATTAAACAGACTTGCTTCTGGTTTATTACACTAGACAGTTGCTGGCTTTCAGTCTCAGGGAAGGGTCTCTGTCCTAGGAAATTGGCCTCACACACTGCTGAATTCACTGACAGCCTAGAAGGCTACACTGCAGATATACACAGAGAAACCACACCCTGCTCAGCAACCCCTTCAGAAATCCATGCACTGCAGTTTGGAGGGGTCGCTTTGCCAACTGGCTGCAGATGGACCCAAAGCAGACACAGAAAAGCAACTATGCAGTTAAAAAAAAAGTCACTCCAACAAGGCTGTAGAGGGAGAACATGTGAGCACTTTGATGTATCTGAAGTTAAGACTGCCACTACAACTTAAGAAAGCAGGAGAGACACAGGCCTTGTAATTCCCAAACCACATTTAAAACAGTATATTCTTTTTACAGAAGAAAAATTTCAATCTCCTAGATTTTACTTGAGATGATTGGATATGTTTATCTGGAACATACTGAAACCATCAGAGCCAGATGAAAAATCTGTGGTAATTCTGACAAGTGTTGGCAAACAGAACTGTCAAGTAAGGATAATGACTTTATATTCAGAAAGCACTTTTCAGCCACAGAACCCAGAATGCTTTACAATTGTTACTAATGGATTATGCACACACATGAATCACTCTGCCCATGACTGAAATGGAACAATTTAAGGAGTGAATCGTTTAACAGCACATAGCAACACTACACCACAGTTTAGCACAGCATCCAGTTACAAATCCAAGAGAAATTTAGGAAGGCTGAATGTAATTGTCCGTATAGCAATCTGCACAAGAGGACACTGGGCTTACATTACCCCTCCTCCAACAACCATCCCTGCAAATATGACAATTTCCAGCATCTAGCACAGCACTCTGTCATGATGGGAAGATGACAGGGTAACTCTTTGGCCTGTTTCAGTTAACTTCCAGGACATCTTAACAAAACTTAACTGAGCCTGCAGAGAATGAGTCACTTCAGGGATGCATGCAACTATCAAAGTCAGTACTAAATCCCACATGCAGGATGATACTCCAGCCCGAAAAGTACTCTTTGATAACATAATAGAGCACTTGGTTGATTCTGCATGGGAAAAAAGAAGTTTGCATTCTATCACCAGGGTTACTTCATCCAGCACCTGTTTCTCATCTGCATGTTCTCAGAGGCAAAACAAAGTACTCTGTTTAATCCTGATTAAACTTGTGAATGAAGGAACAGGAAGAGTTTAAATTACCTAAGCAGTGTAACAACAGGTTGAAGAAAATAGTGCAGGAGTGATGGGATCTTTTCTTATTTTTTTAGAGTTTCAGGTAATTATATGCTTTTTATTATAGTGAAAATAATACTAGAAAAAAAAGCAAAAATACAGTAAGGAATGCTAATGTACACAATGATATTTGGACCAACTTTTACAACAGCTGTTCCACATTTTAGGTCACAAAAATCAAAATCTGAACTTAAAGAATACTTTGAAAATGTTAGAAACACAGCTACAAGCAATTTTCTAACCACTACTTCCCAAGTCCTCCTGTCAAGGCCGTGTTCAACATCTGTGGGGAATTTCTAGGTTGTTCCAGCAGCTTCCACCAATCTCAGTAGGAGCTCTTAAGAGTTCACTACTTCTGTTAATTTAACAATATGTCAAAGCTGCTTAAAATTGCAGACTTCTTTTCCCTTTTTTATTTTTTTCACTTTTACATTTGGCCACAAATTTTACAAAATTAAAGACGAAGATTTTCAATCATAGTCAAAATATATATTTTTAAGAAATAGTCTTGAACAGATTAGTTACGGGGGGAAAAAGAAAATAACTAATTAGATTCATTAATTATTCTATGAAATGCAATAACCCAAGACCAATGTTAAACCTTCATATAGATGAAAGTTCTGTTAAAATCTTGCAGCCTGTTCTTGCTTTTTTTCTTTTCTAACTGTTGCCCAAATTGCCCTGGATTTGGAACATGTGGACTACCATCCCCATTGCCAAATGATATTCAAAAAACAAAACAGAAGCAAACACTGTATTATGATCATTAGACTAAAAACTACAACTCATATAAAAACAGAAATTTGCCTACAATAGATTAGGAAACAGGAAACCTTTTAAGAGAACAAGACCTACAATACAGCCTTCTGAAACAAAGGGAAGAACATTACAATAATTAATTATTTTAACAAACATATAGCATACAACAGCTGGAGAAAGTAAACACTAGGATGCTGGATATCTCTTTGAAAGGCAGGAAGCCAACCCAAGGGGAAAGGGTGACTACAAATGGAAAGCCTTTAGTCAAAATGAACTCTGATATTCCTCATCAAGTCACTGACCTTAAGACCTACCTAGACAATGCAAGCCTGGAAAATTCAGAGATTGCACTGCACAAGTATTTAATCTAGGGTGAATTAAATAAAAAACTTGCTCTTCATAACTGTCCAAGATTAAACCTAATTTATGTACCTGCTTAAGAGGAGAAGTCAGACCCTTTATAAGAATTGTATTGTTTACTTTACTACAACCCTCATCAATGAGAACAGCTCAGCAGTCAAAGAGAGAGGAATCAGCATGAACATATGATTCCCTTTCACATTAAGAATATCACAGTCCCCAGAGATAAAAACAAGGCAATGACAAAGACAAAAATTAACTATTTATATATATTATACATATAAAGCTGGAACACATTTGGAGAAAAGAATTGCAAAGGAAAAAAGAGGTGTCAAGTATCCGTAAAACTGCTGTATGTCAGAAATCATCTATTTCCAATAAAAACACCTTTCAAACAAGACTGCTAACAGCATGGATTATATTTCCAGATCTACTGATAATGGCAATCAGCTAGAAATTCAAGTTTCTTTATTCAGGACTTTCAAGTGGAAAACACTGTAACAAGTTTAATGACACATCTCCAGGTATGTTTCCTAATTCTTCGTTGCGTCCTCTCACCTGGGCTCTCTGTGTTTCAGAAGTCTGTCTGGCACAACTCAACAAAACATTGTCTTCCTACCTACAGAAATAGCAAGTGGCCCTCTGAAAGGGCCTTGCATATTTGTCAATTTCCTGTTTCTTTGCAACAAGTTCCATCTACACTTGGAGGCTTTTTTGTTTGTTTAGTTTAGATGGCCAGCAGGAAACTTTGGACTGCATGCTGAGGCTTTTTAGCCGTGCACCCACACATGATATAGAGGCTAGGCTGAGGGACAGAGATGACAGAGCATACCTGGTTAAAGCACCTTAAGCAACTTTCCTGGCAACAAACACAGCAGAAACAGCAGTTGAATAGGCATTTTGCATTCTTCTGCAATAAAATGAAATGATTGGTTACCGGACACATAATTAGCCTCAAACAAAACTACCACTTTAGAAAAAATTTGTTTTACAGGTGACCGATTCTTCTAATAAAGTTTTAATTTAGGCAGCAGATATTTCCATTAGGATTTTAGGTGCTATTTTTAATTCAGACCCTTCAATATTAATGACTGATGAGCTGCGCACATTTTTTTTTTCTTCCTGTGGATGGAAGATACGTCTCCGGGAAAAGAAAATAAGCGCTGCAAGCGGCTTTGTGAGCTAATGGCTGCCTGCGAAGCAAAACAGGCAGGCAAGTCAGTAACCCTTACAGCACTTTGCAGTGATCAGGGAGTAGAGTGACAGATTTTTAACTTCTTTGATTATCAAAAACCCTTCACAGTTTTGAAATGACTGGTACCCTAATGAACAAAAATAAAAGAATGGGTAGAAGGGCTTATATGAACATACCTGTGTTTTGACTCAGAGCCTACATTCATTTTTCAGGACAGGCCATTCATAGACCATTAAGCTACATTAATTTCATAGTAAAAACAGAGCAGTAAAGCTTAGTGTTTGTTCCATGCCCTCACACCCTCACCACATCTGAGCTCAGAACAGTTCCATCACAGAGATGATGCAAGACAAGAAAAAGGTATCTTGGCATCCATGGTAGCCTTGCAAATTTAAGTGGCTGTTTTTCTCAACAAAAGGAAATTCAGATCAACGATATTTGAGTCTTTTTAATCTTCTTTTTCCAGAGATCAGAAAGTTTTTATCTTGTTTTGGAAAGCAGAGATCTTCCAGTCACTATAAAAAACTCAGGTCCCAACAACTACTATTGTTCAAGCAGAAACCACAAACCTCCCAACTTTTTCCCAAAAGGTTAACGAAAATATTCCAGGAACAACTCCTTCCAAACAGCAACTGTACACATAAACTCCTGACAGAGAATACTTTAGTCTTGCTATGTATTACTGGAGAGATGATTTTACTAAAACCGTATTATCTCAGTAAGTACTGTTTGTTAAAAGCCTAGAGCAAGCGATTTCAACTACAATCTCTTCTCTGATTCTGCTTGAAAACTGCTGTGTAGAAAACATCTGTAAATTTACCTGCAAGCTTGCAGACCCTTGTCTTTTTCTCTGTTCATAGTGAACAGCAGCATTTTTGCAAGGGTGGGGAAGTCTGGGTGAGCTCTACAAGAATGCAGCATCACTCCTCCATCCTTTAGTACCACAACTCTGGCCCTCAATGAAATGGGCTGTAGCCTGTCCTTTCTCCCATGTGAAGGAGCAAGGTTACTCTTGGGGAGATCCTTCCAAGGGCTGAGGACATGAGCTGGCCTGAGCACTTTCTAGCCTCTTTAGCAGTAGTTACAGCTACGGGTATGTCACTGAATGCTTGGGAACTGGACCAAAAGGAGCCTATAGGACAGTGCTGCAGACACAAATAATCTTTCTTTGCTAATTCAATCTACAGTTATTCAGATTACAAAACCATGTAACAAGCAAGTCCACTTATCCTGCATTCTCTAAAGACAGAAAATATTCTGCGTCTTCCTACCTACTGTCTGTATACAAAATTCTCAGTTGACACAACTCACCAGCTTTTATAACCAAAACTTTCATAAGAAAGCAACATAAACCCAGACCACACCTTTCAAGTATTTTATTACAAGGGGCTTTTATTTAAGCATTCATAACCTATACCCAACACAAGCCTCATAGGTATGGTCAATGTAAATACCCTGTCATAACTATACAAAACATGCTTCAAGACCAAGGTAAGCCCTAGAGGAAAAGACCTACATTTAAAACCTTTCTTGAATCTTCTCCTAAAATCAGAGCATTCTTAACAGACCTCTCTTCATGCAAAAGTGCCAAATTAACTACAGTGGTGTGTTTCCAACAGAAGGTAATAGATGTGGAAATGCACAAAAGATAAAAAGAAGGCAAAAAACATTCAAAACAGGCCAGCTGTATGTGTTAAATATCTTAAAATATGTATTTTGGATACTGCACAAGTCTTAGGAACAGTTCTATTTTCACATATTCTTTCTACAAAATCTTATTACAAGACAGATGAAATATTTTCTATAACAGATCTTAAAGCTTCTTAATCTTCTCTAAATCATCTTAAATGCTTCTTAAATATTTATGAGGCAGAAACTTTTAATAGAGCATTCTGCCAAATTTTTCCTTTATCCTTCATAAAAACTTTTACAAATAAATACAAAAGGTGGGTATAATATTGGTATTTTCTGCTTTTAAAAATGTCTGAGTTGAGAATAAAAAGGAAGCATTGATATCTGAGTTGAGAGGAGAAAAAAAGCTTTCCTAATGAAGAAAACATGATAAAATATAAAATCCATGCAATATCTATATTTAAGCAAGAAATACATTCTTCACATTTTTGCCTCCCATTCTCATCTTTGAATTACTATTTTTATAGTATATACCTACCTTTTTGTACAGAACATTGTAGAGGTACAAGAGTATAAGCCTTGGTATTCTCAGTATTGTGATTAGAAATGAGCCTTTTATAGCAGTTCCTAGGTGGTAGCAAAAAAGAATCGATATGGAAGACAGGATTGGGTGAGGTGGTGGGCTATTTTTATCTCTAGAAAGAAAAACAAACAATTTATAAATGGTTTGGAAACTTATTTAGGAAGATAAACATTGTGTCTTTTCAGTATTTGGAAATTTTAAGGAGTAAACTGTTATCTCCTTTCCCATTTGAACTACTCCAGTTTTTCTTCTGACATCATCTGAATGAACACCTTAGTCCAACGAAAAGAAGCCAAATTTATAACTTCTAGATTAGTTTAATTCTTAAGCAACAATTGTTTTCTGTAATGGAAAAATACCTAGGAAAAAAACTACAATGGAAAATCAGAGAAGTAAGTGAAAAATATCCAAGAATACTCCTTGAATACCTCTCTCCAGTTTATATCACTTCTCTTTTCTCTGCAATCTCTTATTTGACTGTTGGTTCTGCAAGATTTTAGTCTGAGGGAATGAATCCACTATTTCTTATTTAGTAGTAAAATTAAAATTAGAAAAAAAAAAAATCAAAGTTCTCACACGTAAAATTGAGAGCTACTAACTATTTTTATAGTTTCAATTTGGCCAAATTTGGGTTTAAATTTTGTTAAAATGATTAATGCTTTTTTTTTTTTTCCAGAGAGCATGATTCCTTTAAAAATAGAATACACTGATATACTGAAAAAGAAATATCATACCATATATTAGAATTATCAGAACTAATAATCAGAACTAAAAACCTTGTAGTTCTAGTGCACAGTGACTATATTGCTTTGGAGAAATAACCTCTGTGCTAAAATCAAAAAGCAAAGAAAAGAAATGGCCTAAATACAAGTTTTATTTTCTTGCTTAAAGGTCAGTTTAATGTCAGTCATTTACAGACAGTAGTATGACAAAACTCTCAAGAATTTATGTAAAACTCTGCAAGTTAACTTTAAGAAACTCCCTCACGCCTTGACAAATGCTGCAAAAAACCAAAAAAAATCAATTCGATTAACACTTTAAGTCTTAAAATGTTTCATAGGATTAAAAAACCCCATACTGGTCAATAGTTATAATTAGCCTTTCTACAATGTTACTTGTAAGCACCTGGCCCAACCCTAAAAAATTTAGTTAGGCAACAGAACCAGCAGCAGTTTGACTAAGTAGCTAAGTAAAGATCAGACTTAATAGCACAAATAAGAAGCCCTGTTTTCAGAAGTAATTTCAAAACCTCTGTTATCTTGAAAAATCAGTAGTTTGCACAAGAAATTAAAAGTAAAAAGAATTAGAGAGTGACTAGTTTGGGAAGCTCTTAAAATATACATATATTTTTATTAAATCATCACTGCAGCAAGAATTTAAATCATACACACTATATTTAAGACAGAAACTACAGTTCTGCAGGATATCCTGAAGGTATCACTGCAGTTCATTCAAACACAAAAAACTTTGCAGTGGAGAAGTTGTATTTAAATTTGTGAATATACCACATTATTTAGAGTAGGAAATTCCAGCAAAGCAGTTGCTACATTCATTATTTTTGTCTTAAAACCAGGGGAACACCTTGGGGGATAGTGGAATTTTATACTGAATAAGGCAGTTCGGGGTTTTTTTAAAGTCATCAGGTTTCTGTGTTAGAAACACATGCATTGCAATGTGGATGAATTATTCTATTCATATTGAGCCATTGTTTCTTTCTCCCCCATACTCTACCTTACATATGACAGTGCCAAACTGATCTCAGAATATAAATTATTAAGTTTCCACAAGTTAAAGGTTAACCAGTGATAAGAAACACAGAAAGAAGGAAGTTTATTCCTGTGTTAATAATGTACTTGTTACTGAAGAGAAAAATGAAGGGTTTTGATATTTTAAACAGGACTGAATAATGAGCAGGAATGTCAACATTTGAAGCTCAGTTTAGATAAATTTTTACACATTTGGATGTTTTTCCACACCTTCTTTTCTTAGCAAAGAAATTATCAGAAGAAAAGGGTCTGACAAGGTTTCTTGCTTTGCTTCCAAACAGATTAGAAAAAGAACAGATTTTCCTTGTAATTCTGGTTCAAAGTAGGCAACACAGGAAAGCAGCTAAACACAGCAACAGGTGATGCTTGTGACTGTAAACAAGCTCGGGATTGGCTCAATCATCCACCTACTCCCATTGCTCTCAAGGCTGAAGTTTCACCCGCCTTTGTACATTATATGGCTGCAATCCTGAAGTGACTTTAGCACCAGCATATAATCATTATGCAGTGGATTCTGTGCACGTGAACTCCACAGCATGTGCACAAGGTATCAGGAAAACTGGGAATCTGTCTGATTGGTTATAAGATTGAGCACGGCCACAGCTTGCTTTTCCTCTTTGGTGTTTTTATTTTACGGTATCATGAGATTGTTTGGTTTACATACAACACTACTATTCCAAAATCCTGTGGACCTGTATTCAATACCACACTATCTTTTAATAATTTTATTTCTTCTGTATTGTTGATTCCCTTCATTTACTTGTGAGTTCTATGATACTCAGTATCTTTTTTAAAATGATGTTCCTTGAATCAAATGATCATACATGCATCTTGGCTTTCATTTTTAAAACATTTTTTTGTGAGAAGAAAAAGATGTGATCCTGTCACACCTAACAGACACTGACATTTGAATGGGGGAAAAGGGCATTTTTTCATTTCTTTAAAATCCTATCCTCTTAAGAGCTATGCTTACAGTTTTCTTCACTCATGTATCACCAATTTCAAAAACTGTCTAAAAATAACTTTAGTATAAAATATTTTAGAAGTGTTAAGGAATGAATCTTCTATTCCTCAAGTAAATATGAATCTCAATTTTTAAACAAATACAACATATTAAAACATTTGTAATAAAAGATACATTATCAGGCTAACAGAGACCACACAGACTGTACTTCCAACTTCCCTTTTACCTGATTTCAAAGACACATGGGATAGGTCTGACTACATACACGCTGGTGGCTCTTTTAAGTCAAGTACGTAAGTAGGGCAAAGGATGTCCGTAAATATTGCAGATATTTTTGAAGAGGAAGCCATTGGTTCTAGTTCAATGACTTTGGCGCACATCCATAAACCTTCATTTTTTACTTATTGGGAGAGGTATATATTTCACTGCTGTTGGAAGTTGTGGTACTGAACACCTTAGGCAGATAAACCCAATCCTTAATTTCAAATCTGTGCAGTGACATATGTGCACTGGAGTAACTAAAGAAGGTCAGACATGGACAGGACCGGCGATGCCTGTGACATGGATCAAATTACCATATCACGTTCCTTTAGTCCCAGAGAGGGAAAAAGACTCATCTCCCTCAGAAAGTAAATCCATACATAACAGCTAAGCACACCAAGGTGAGAATTAACCTTCACATAAAACAGCAATTGTAACAAAGTTTGTTAAAAGACTGAGCCTTTTCACAAGTTGTAAAAAGTAATCATAAAGAAAAAAAAATCTATTTCTTTTTATTAAATTAATAAAATCTTTCGTGTACTCCTGTTTCATCTAAAGAAAAAAAGACAAAATCCATTTTCAGTCATGGTATTACAGGTCAAATATATGTAGTCTGTAAAGCTAATCCAGGTAAAATGATCCCCTGCTCACCCCATTTGCAACTCAGCTGTGGCTGTTGTCCATGCAGCACATTGCTGAGCGTACTGTGGAAGGAGGTTTCCGCAGGGAAAGGCCATGCCATTTCCTCGGAGCACTTACAGGCCAAGAAAAAAGCTTCTCTGTAAGATACCATAAACAAACTCTTCTGACATGCCTTTATGATACTGCCCCCAGGAATACATTAAAAACACACAGCAGACAAGCTCAGAATTGCTGGAACAGCTCAAGATAACCCTTGCCCTTGCTGGTGTGACTGCTCCTGCAGCTAACCACCCTCTCCCTATTCCTGCACTGCTCTGCATCTCTGCGGATCTGTGCTGACAGCCTAAAGGCCAGGACAAGGCAAAGTCATTTGACAAGGCAGACAAATTGCATTTCCCCTTGCAAACACAATCCTCTGAATGCAGTACATGTCACTGGCAAGTAGGAGAAGAGCTCGATGGTAGTCATACAAAATGGTATCAATACAATTGGGAGCAGGAACCTTCTGCACTTGACAGCCAGTTCCTGCAGCAGTGAAAAATAGCTGGAAAGCGGAAGCCCCTAACGCAGCAGTAAATGTCATCACAGCAGTTTCTACAGGTGCTTCCCTGCTCTGCGTAAACAAGATACAGACAGTGCCTTTGCCTTGGGGATTTATGTGGTGGTGTACTGTATCAAAATGCACTGCAGCACACAGCCCAGGGACTCAGCAGAACTACTTTACTTTCCTGTGCTTTCTCAAGCCAATTTAAATGAACCTTTAGTGCCTCAGCATTCTGTTGCTAAAGTTCAGGTACATCAATGTGCTTACAAGACAAGAGCTGCTCACTATCCACAGCAGTACAGCCATGCAAGTTCCTTGTGTTCAGAGATTTAGTAAGAAAAAAGGAGATGACATCAGAAATGAGAGTTCCTCCTTTTTCAGGTCCAATTATGGCATGTAAAATAGATTCTGGAGACCATCAAGAGAAACCGGCTTTCTAAGATTTGAAGAAGCCCAAAGCCACCCTTCCCAGCTGCCTGAGCCAGATGGCCCTGGGCAGCTGCCATCAGTGCTCCAAAGGCTCTCTCTGACCAGGCTCCCCACTTCCATCTCACATCACCTTCCTCAAGGGTTAATTTTTCAGCAAATTGAGGTTATCATGATATTCCTCTAATACAAAATGAAGAAATGCCATAAAATGTCACAGTTTTTCACAGATCAGAAAATCTCATCAGTGGACAGAGAAGAACAGAGCACTCAGGATGAGAGAGCTCATAAAACACTTATGAGGAAAAATGTTATCAGGAAAATGCTCTCTTCATTGTCAAAAAACCTCAACAACAAATTGTGAGATTTAAATCTTCCCCTGCAAAAAGTGCATAAACCCAATTTAATTTCATTTTACTTTTCCTCATTTCCTCCACATTTACATTCCAGGACATGTAAAATTTAAGGAAGTTTGTTCACACGTGTCTAAATACTTAACAATGTTAAAGCATTTAACATTAACTGAAAATGCATGCACAGAATAAAAAAAAGTATTAGACCAGGCAGTTATGCAGTCAGACCAAATGGAAACCCAGAGTAGGGATGAACACTTACAATGAGGTCAAACTGTCCATGAATACATGAAATTACCAAGGAACTATATATTGCTTCTCATTTGAAGCTAATGCAGTCTCCTGGAAAAGGATCAAATGCAGCCTGTGCCTTCTGAATAGTAATTCCTCCAGATTCAACTGAGCTCTAATGGCTTATACCAAGGCTCAGTTTGGCCCAGCATCTCCAGCAGTAGGGGTGAGTCACATTAATATCATGCACATTGTAAAATTTTACTCAAGATCTTGCAATAAGCAGCATTATTTTATAGTAAATTGGATTCTGGTATTAAAAAATAAACTGCAGCCTATTGGAGACTATTTTTCCTAGAAAAAGATTGAAAGTAAAGGACAGAAAATCCCCAAAACTATCAAGGGGCAATTCTGCACTCACCTGTTGAAGTAACAAGTAACCACTGTCCCAGCAATCACCATTTGCTGACAGGCAAGAATGAATTCACTAGTCCAGATAAGGCCAACAAAATGATACCATGCCATGTAGCAAATTCCAGACAGAGCTCTGTATTCTACTTGTCCTCCTGAAGTGGACTGTGCAGTACCTGAAGTTGGGATTACACCATTGTATTATTATAACATGCCATACAAGGGGGGAAAGGGAAGGCGGGATGGGAACAAAGAAGTATATGGAAGTACTTCTATGCCCGTTCTCTTAATTTCTTGAAAAATAAAATCTTACAAAATGTGAAAGGTTGTGTTTAAATTGGGATTGAGACACAGCTACCAATAAAGGAAAGAGGAAAGCTACATATTAGTAAAGATTTCTATGAAGACATTATTCAAGACTTGATTATTCAAATAACTTTCATTATTTAAATTTGAAAAAACTTCATAATTACAAAATGCGTTAGGGGCTTTTTACAAGAAGCGAAAGAGAAAGACTGCAGAAAAATATTAAGGACTCATAATATACTGTTGCAACAAAACAAATATTTTAATTGCTATTACTAATCAGAACCATGGCCTTACTTTTCTGTTCTCTATACTTTGCAATATTTGTGCAAAATACAGGCACATAAACATGGCCTCTCTGTGGGGAAAAAAAAAAGCAGACATCTGTATACTACCAGTATATGCTCCAATGTTACTGCTGTATCCAGGAACATAGACAAATTAACTTATTCAAGCTAAAAATATTCCTTCCACTTTTGTTACTAACAAAGAATTTTTTCCATATTCAATAGATGGCTGTTAACAAAAGGTGGGGGCAACTCATATTCCTCAACAATCAGATCTTTCTCTGTGCAATCCTATTTATGGCACTTGACTCTGAAGGCTAATCAGGGGATAATGGCATTAGGACCATTTGGTCCTAGTGAAGGGTCTCTGTGTTAGGTTGCTAATGTGCTTTTTTTTTTATTTTATTTTACCAAACCTTCAGTCTATTAACCTTGAAGTTCACCAAATAAAACAATCTCTGGAGGTGAGTAGTTTCTTATTCCAACTCCATGAAAGAAATAACAAAGTGAGACATAGAATTGGCTATTACTGCTAGAACAGCAATATAACTTAAGCTTTAATACTTCATGCATTCACTTGCTGGACTTGGCAGTGGTAGGTTTACAGCTGGACTTGGTGATCTTAAAATGTTTTTTTCCAACCTAAATGATTCTGTGGCTCTGTGTTCTTCTACAGGATAACACACCACCTTCAAGTTCAAAACTACCACATATACAAAGCTATCTAGGAAATGGTTCACTTCTGGCCTGTTTTTCTACAGCCACAGACTTCTTACTCAAGAAAAGCTAAAAGTAGAAACAGTAAAGTTTTGTTTCAGCAATACCATCAGGTATTGTTGAAAAGAAAACAGGTTTGGACAAGTTTTTTAAGTTTTCAGAACCAAGGTCTGTTTGTCTGCAAATTATGAAAAATATTAATCTACCCCATAGTAACACTGCAACATTATTTTAAATTGCTTTGAAAGGATAAAAAAATGCTACATGGGTGCATAAGTACATATATATGTTCTAGACATTTTCTTTTCTGAGAGGGTAACAATATTGGCTGAACAGGGAAGCTCTCTCCGGTGTTGTACAGTTGGTCATTCACAGAAATACTGTTGTGCTTCCATTATATTCAAATGTATTTTAAATCCATGAAGTTCAACATACTTGATGGTTTGAAAAAGCTACTACTCAGATCTCTTCTCACAAACTCTCCATCACTCCTCCCCATCCCATGCCTCCCTGGTTTTAAGTTTGCAAAAGTGGGGTTCTTTCAAGGAGAGTTTTTGAGGATATAATCATTTACTTAAGTCATTAAAACAAGTGAGGCACTATATCATTCTGAATTTTAAGAGATTTTTCATTTCCCTTACTTCTTCCAGAGGCTCTAGACTGCCTTTTCCTGCAGCACACAGCACCATAAGTAGCCAAATACACTCATTATCCATAGCCTATAACCCTGACTTAAGCAAACAATGAGATCCAAGGTGTCCTATCTCTCCATTTTTATGCAAAGACATTATGCTATTTGGTAGCAGCATTAACCACATTTTCCACCATACAATCCACCTGAATATGTCTTTTTCCAAAATAAGCCTTTTAAGGCTTTGTTTCTGTAGTGTTGTCATGAAGACTGATAAATGTACATATGGCAAGCTAATTCTGCTTGCTTTTTACCAGCCTATTGAAATAACCACCTACAGTAACAACAGTAATGGCTTTGTTTTTCCTGGCCAATCCTATTCATGTACATGTACACAGTGCTGTGCTCAGCTGCACAGAAATCAGGCAGAGCCACCTGTGAGCTCACCTTTGAACACTTCAATGGTCAGGTATGCTAAACTATTTTTGCTACTTCACAAAAGTCTGTTTACTAATGTAAACATCTGTGTCTGGTTCACTGTCTTCTGGGCCTACCAGACATGCACAATTTTGTCAACAGAACTATATGCAACGCTATTTTTCTATGTCAGTAGCTCAGATAAATTTTAAAGCTATCCTAGATACCCTGTCAAGAAAAGTACATGACATTTTCCTCATCACTGCACTATGATCTATCTGTTCACACAAACTAAAATTTTTCAACAAAGCCCTGAAATACAGTTTAATCTGTCAACAGAATAATTTTCTCCAACTACTCAATCATGAATCTTTCCAGGGTACCATACACTCTTAGTGATAACATTAACAAGAGGGTAAAGAACTGAAGTCCCTACAGCTGAATCACCAAATCTGGAAGCCTTTCATCAGTACAAGTGTTGATCTGCTGCCAATACTGCAAAAGAAGTGATGTTAACAATGCAAACAGGCACCAGTGTTTGCAGCAGAACTCAGGAGAGTTTCTCCGTGGGACTCACTGCTCGATGCTGCTCTGGCAGCCAGCGCAGCAGTGCAATGAGGCACCAGGAATGGTGGTTGCGCGCAGTAACCCGCCTCCTACATTTTGGGACTTCCAGACTTAGGTCAGATGTTCTTACTCGGTAACTGCTGCTATGAGGTTTTGCTGATGCCTGCAGCAGTAGCCTGTCATAAGAGACAAAAATTCCTTGGAAGTCTAGTCCAGCAATTTCCTTATCACAAACAAAGAGCCACTGACAAAATACTGTTTATCAGTTCCTGTTAACATGAAAATATGTTGTACCCCTCCCACTGCTAAGTGAGGAAAGTTTCTGGCATCATATGCTGAATCTTAGTGCTTCCTGCAACAGAAATTACTGTGTTATCTTATTTACTGTTTTTTTCATGTAGAGGTATTTACAGCTAAGCTACCTGACTGTAATTGGAATGTTAAGACCCCTGCAGGAAATACATTTTTATTGCGCATTTTGCTACTGCACAGCTTTATGTGGCAGTTCTGCTGCTCACTTGCCTGTATGATGCACCTTCCTTACACAAAAAACTCATATCACCTTCTTATCCTGCATGCACATTATTTATGCCATGTGGGCCTCACAGCTCCTGCATGCTGGAAAGCTGAAAGACATGCTCTGCTGTGCCACATGGCCACTACAGTTCTGCAGTGAAATACCCACAAATTAGCAAACAATAAAACTCAATAACCCTAAGACATACCAGCTTTTCCACAGAACAGCTGAATTCCATTCTTAGCCAGCTAATGGTTCTAACTGGTGCCACTGTTTGTGCTGCCTAAAGTCTCATGAAGTCTTGGCATTTCTCCTAGTTTTCTAGGTCTGGAATTCACTCCGTCTCTGCTGCTCTTACAGACTCTGAATTACCAAGGTACTTAGGCAGGTGCCTATCTTAAAATGCATAAGTAGTCCCACTGATTTTAATAGGATTATCCATGTACTTCAAATTAGTCACATGCATAAGTACCTTTCAAGTGCAGGCTGTAGCTTTCTATAGCTCCCAAGAAGTTTGGCTTTTTTCTCACAGTAACACTAACCTTTGGAGGAGATGTAAATAAAGTGCCTGCATGGTGACATAATGATCAAGTGCAACACAGTTGAAGTGAGGATCATGTGCTCCAGAACCGTTAAGATGCAGAGACACCATAAATGTTATATAACTAGTGCAGGTTCAAGGAAAATGTTAAGAATCAGGTGCAGCACAGTAGCAAGTCAATTTCATTTGCCCATCTCTCTGTATCAGACAAAAGACTAGTATCTTTGTAAACATTTCATTTTTTCAGTTGTCTTGGTTTATTTGCATTTAAAATACAGTCTGCACAGCTCCAGAAAATATATTTGTGAGACAAAAAAGTCAAAGTGTCAAACCCAAGAAAATCACCACCTGTATTTTATAAGCTAAATCCTAGATGGGCAACTATTTGTCAATGAAGAAAACAAATTGCACTGTAAGAGAAAGCGTATCTTTGGAGATCTTCAGAGAAGTACTCTGAAGCAGTACAAAAAGGTCCCCCAAACTCAAAACAAAAAGAAACATCTTCCACTTACAGGACAATTGTAAAAAACTAATAAAAAATAAAAAGATGTCCTGTCAGTGCATTATTAACCATACAGTGCTGTATGCATTTATTGTTACAGGATGTGTGAGTATGAGTCATCCTAGAACAGCAGAACAACCCCCAACCTATTTTACGATGAGTTCCTTTAACAGCCAGCCTTTCCGAGGACTCATATTTGGGTTGAAAATTTGAAATACAACCTAGTGGAATATTCTCAGTACCAAACCTCGTTTACTGTTTATCGTTCAAGTTTTGAATTACAGAACAAATCTGAGGCAGAGTAAGGGATTGCAAATCCAAACAGCTATCCTGCTCACACCGACCTCCTGCCACCTGTACAGCTCTCCTCAGTCTGCGGGCTGGATCAAGCAATCCATTACTATTTCTCCGGATTCCTGAGAGGCTGAGCCGGTCTTTGTTTCCGTGTTTCTCCGGGAGGAGTTTCCCACCCTGTGCCCGTGAGCAACCGAGCTGACCTAAGGCGCTTCGCGCGCTGCTGCGGCGCCTCCTGGCGGGCGCGGGCGCTGCTGCGGGGGCTGCCCGCGCCTCGGTCTGGCCGGGAATCGGCCCGAGAGGTGGGACAGCGACAAACACTGACAACCAGCGCTCCGGCAGCGCCGCAAAAACTGCCATCATCAACACAACCCAAGAGAGACATACAGCCGAACTTACCCAGAGAGATCAGACAATACAAAGGGGCATTTTTCCTTCTGCATTCATGCTTAGGTTTCCACTTAGAAGTGATCTGGATTATTTATCAAATGCACATACTCTTCTAAACATTTACACACTTCTAACAGGAAGATCTTATAAGGGCTGACATCTGCACTAAAAATATCCTGGCAGAATATCTCAGTCAAAACCTATGTTTTACTAGATTGCTCATATAAGCAATACATTGACAGTTAAGAGCCTGGAAGTGACCTTGCTTCTTATGCTGAATCTGAAAAAAGTAAATTCTTTCAAAACTGAAACTTTATCATCTCTTTGCTGTGCAGCAAGCTTATGCTGCCCTCTGTACTGTACTGTTTGCATCACTTGCTGGAAATATCAGCATTCCTATTAAGCTAGGGAGCAGACAAAACATAAAATACCTTTGATTCAGGAGGTGTGCTGCACTATGAATGCACTATGCACAGCAGGCCATAAACTGTTGGAATCTTACTCTCCAAGAAGGCAGAGGGGAAAAAAAAAAAAAAAAAAAGTTGAATGAAAATGCCTAGCAGGAAACAGAGAAGATAGCCAATGAAGGAAAATGGCACAATATGGAAAAAGCATAAAAAGCCTTTCAAAAGCAGTTTTCACTGGGTTTTACTCCCCTTTGAATATATGTGGAATTTGCTTCTGGATATAATGTGCAAACCACTATTTTCCTGTGAAGTCTGTAAAAACATCCAGAAAACACCCAACTAGTTCCCCATCCTGCTCTCATAATCAAGCTTTTTCTGTCACATGAACTAAAATATTTCTACTCGTCTAATGCCTGCTGCCATTTCTAAAAGCTTTTGAATACAACAGACTCAGCTGGCATTTTCTAAACTTAGATATAACAAGAGCAAGCTTTACATCCTTATGTGTGCGTGTTAAAATTGTCAGCTTGATTTAACATCAAGGATGTAATATTTCCACTAATAGTTCTTGTTAATTATATATTTAGAAAATCTGTATGTTATAATTAATTTTATTGTCCTGTTACTAAATTTACTACAGATAGTGTTTATCTTAAATTGTATCTGATCCAAGCAGGTGCATTAAACGAACAGTTGGCTAATAGCTCAGGAGATGCTCCTTTCTGTAAAATCTGGTCTGAAGCAGTAATAATGTAACCCACAAGGCCAGTTGCAGAATTACTGCTGCCTGTCTGATCTGTACATAAATGGTACCAAGATTTTACAGAAAAGCTAACAACAACACTGTTGTGTGTTATGTCCAGTGCACAATGCTGCTTCTGTATTGGGAAAACCTAACTCAAAGGAGTGTGGAGAAGAAATATCTGTGACATCTAAAGCAAAGTGCAACAGCTGGACTATTGAGTGAGGAGGGAAAATTCACAAAGAGACTGCAGGGTGGACATTTGGCTAGGTCTGACTCTTTTGCAGGAGAAGCAGGTTATCAGCTGCTTCAAGCAGCCATTCCTGACAGATATTAGTTACTCAGAAAAAGGCAGCAGAAACAGAGACTTGCAGATCTGCACAACTCTCCAATGAAAGCCGAAGCGAAACAGATCCCAGCCTAGCCTAAGCAACAGGTGTGATTTGCAATGCCAGCATGGGCTCAGACAGATTCTCATGTTAGAAGTGAACTGGGTCTCGTAAAGAGCCAGAATCAACTGAGATGGAAGCAATTGTGATGGAAGAGGAGTGAGGTACCTGATTCATGAGGTACCTCACTCCTCATGAGGCAGGGAATACAGCCAGCTTCGCCCAATGGGCTCAGCTATGGAAAGGCTGGAGGCTTTCCTTGCCTAGCAGGAATTTGTAAGCCTCTAAGGAGTTACTGCAGCCACTGTCTCAAGGGGTGTTGGAAACACAAAGTAAAATGGAAACACACAAGCATTTGAAGAATTAGGCTGCATTTGGTTTTCCACACAGAAATAACTGCCAAGTATCAGAAAACAGAAAACCCATAAACAGTGGTCTCTGTCCACATCAATTCAACATCAGCTTCCGCCCAAAGGATAACAACTGGCTCCTAACAGCGGCCCTAGAAATTCAGAATGAAAAAATACCAAACCCGAAATCATAATGCTTTTCATGAACAGAGGCTGATGTCTACATGAGGAGTTATCCCCAGAGTTACACAGGGTTTAGCTTCACTTCTTTGGGTGATGTTCCACAGAAGAACAGCCAGTCTTTCATCATTCCACTTGGATGGAATGATGCTGGGTCAAGGGAGAGCACCCAAATTACCCTGGTTCAATCAGTGATGGATGTTACTGTGGTATATCCCTCAGTAACACCATTTCCAGACTAAAAATCTGTTCTGACAGATCTTTCATAGTGCTTGACTCTTTCCACAGAGCACATCCTCTACAACTGCAAGACCACTGGATAAATTTAAATACTCTTGCACTAGTCCAAATGATAGCAATTGCCACTGAACTACTGCTCTGAAGCAACATTCTGCTTCCATGGCAATTCAACACTATTTATAGTCAGAGGAGACAAATATTCTGATTCTGCATAAATTGCACTAAAAGCTGTTTCCTCCTTCCTGTTTTTTTCTTCATTTAAGTACACCAAACATATGCTGTATCTACCATAATCTATTAACAAATAAATGTGAAAGAACAAAACTCATCTATATCCATATATGGAAGCAAAATGGCAATGTAGAAGACTCCAACAAGTGTGAAATAAAAGGAACAAATAGCTGTGTAACAATGCTAGCCCACATTTTGTACACCAACACCAAGAGGTCCCACATTTAAGAAGAGAACTTAGGAAATGGATAGTGCTCAGTCAAAAACATGAAAAGCATATACTTACCTGCAGTTCCTAAGCTAAGTAGTACAGCAACCCAAAATACCCAGAACACAATGAGAATCAGAAAGGTCCAGAGTGGCTGGAAAAGGAGGAAAGGAATTCTGCCAATGATTTTACCAACAATTCGAAAGAGCTGTACAGTGAACTGAAGCCTCTTTCTTAGTGCAAATATGAGGGAAAGCAGAACAACCTGTTACAGGAAAGAAAAAGACAAATTGTTGGGGATTTTACATCAAGAAAATTATCAGAATTGTCAAATGTGGGATCAGAGGATACAGATTTCACAAAGACATGATGGCAAAGCAATTTATACATACTTACTACACATTGCAAAATCCTCCTGAGACACCGCCTATGTTCTCAAAGAGCCTGTGTTTTAAAATCTGGTTCTCTGAAATACTTGCTGATGTTTTTTGTTTTTTTTTTTTAAATAAAATAAGATTCATAAAACTTTAATTCATCTAATGGAAACAGTCTGTTTTGCTTTACAGCAAACATGAATATACATTACACATTGCTTTCACATACCCTGCATGTCATGTACTTTTAAACTTTCTTTCTATTCAGGTCAGCTTGCCACTGTTCACTTTCACAGTGGTAGGAGAACTAGTCCTTTCCTGCAGTCCACAACCAAACTAGTTTGAGAGCTATGTATGTATGGAAGCAAAGCAGACACAAAACGAAAACTTTTTAAAATAAATTATTGTCTACCCAAAGCAAAAAACCCAACTTGTCAATAAAAAAAACCCCAAGTCAAAAACCCCACAATATCCCAAGTTCTTTGTACATGGCAAGGAACTATGAACAGCAGTTAAAAGGAAGGTTGGAATTTATAAAACAATAAATACAACCAGTGGCAGTTGCTTCACTAGTCTTCTTGCCTGCTCTAGAAAGAAGCCACCAGTTCTGAAGAGAAGTATAACCTGCAGCAATTGATCTTCCCACAGTTCTGCAAACACCAGTCAGCTGTACTGGAACACACATGCATTCAAAGGAACGTTTTCTTACATCTTTAGTATCAGCAGATATAAAAAGGTCATAAGTTATAGAGGATATTAAAAAAAAAAATCGGATCTGTGACACATTTATATTTGTCACTGTACACTGTTAGACTGTTCATATCTGGCAAATTCCATATGGATCTTACTCATCTCTATGAAAACAGGACAATCACTTTGACAAATGTCTCATAAAGTACAAATTAACTGTACCCTCAAATTGCGCAATGGCTCCTTTAACATTGCAACATCAGAGTGAAAAAATCACTTAGGAAGCTGCAAGCTGCACTCAGATTTTCTGTTGTAAAACAAGGTCAATGAGAGAAAAACAGAATTTAACCCCATAACTTGAGGTCTAGACACGGCTGCCAGTGTTTCACTGCCCCATCATTGTCTAAAAGAGCTGCCACCCCTTTCTTCTACTGACAAGGTGGGATGAACCCACAGATCTCATGTTCATCCTCAGCGAGTGCCTCTGTGTTCATTCAACCCGATTCTCCAGTGAGCTGATGCAGAACAAATTTGGGATGGAACACTAACACACTTTGTAAAGATTTGAAGTATGGCAGGGCTGACAAACAAGTCTCACAACAAAGACAAAAAATTATTTTTATAGTTTTGATGGGAGCACTGGAACTAGATTTTCAGGGATCTTTAAGGTCCCTTCCAACCCCAACCATTGTAGAATTTTGTGATTATATATAAATGCATGTAAGAAGAGCTTAGCATTTATTCTCATTTTCCAACTTGAAAGGAATTAGGAATTATTTTTACTGTTGCAGAACTATTGTAGTTCAAGTTTTCAAGTTACAGCCTCTGCCATTGCTTAGGGCAAAATGCTACTTACAGTAACTATTGTTGAGAAGATGGCATATCCAAGTAGGAACTTTACATTTTCCTTTTCTGTTTCCAGTTCAGTGCTGGGATCGTTCCTGTAGTCATAATAGAGCCACCAGAGAACACCTGAGACAACTGAGCAGACAAGAGCAGCATGAGGGCAAGCAGTGCATACTGTTGCTGACAGGCTGATGCCTACGTGGCCTCCCTCCTCAGTCTCCTGCCCTCACCCCTAACCCACACTCGGCTGGGGAATTGTCGCTTAGCAAAATGAGGCACAGTATCAGTGATTACAGAGAAAATTCACATAGTGGCCTGTCAGTCTGAGGTAAAACCGCAGCAGAACATTTCATTTTCTTGCAGTTATTCTAAGGCTCAGGCATGTAATTTCATTGTGGAGATACAAAGCTAAGTTTCATGGAATGACAACTTTTAGCCAGACACATTCCTATGGCTCTCCCTTTCTAAAGCAGGCAGTATAAGAGTTCACTAAGCATTCTTTGAAACAGTAGCATTTTCATAACTGCATGCATCTGCCAAAAGAAATGTTGTTTCCAGGCATCTATAAAACAATAAACATCACCATCATCCCAACACTCGGCAGCCAGACCAGCACAGCTAGACATGGCACCAAAAGGCAAGCAGGCCTCAGCTTGGAAATTACTATGTAAGCTGAAGGTTACTGAGGATGGCCACGGAAAAAAAAAGGACAGCTGTTTGTTTAGCTGCTAATCCTTCAGTTCAGTGAAATGGTAAATATACTTACACAACAACCCAAATATAACCAGTGCAATCAAAATACGGACCAGGAGGGTCTGAATGAATCTGAAGGTTAAAACCAGTATCAAAGAAAAGGCTGAAAAATACATAAGGTAAGTTTAATATGAGTGTTACAACCCATTTAACTTAATTCTTTTTTATTTTATTAATAAATTTAAGGTTCTTGCAGAATTTGGGATTTTATTCTTAAGCAGTAGTCTCAAAAGCAATAACATTTAGTAAAGCTGGCAAACTTTTTAACATTTAAAACACACAGTTACCCGTAACTTAAATAATAAGGAATTTATAGCTGTCATACTTCACCATGGAAATTACTAGCTTTTCAATAATATTTTCTATAAGATTTAACTTCAAGTGTTCATGCTGATGTCATTTTTTTCATTAACAATTTCTTACAGTTCTCCAAAAGAGATGTACAACCATGTCATGGAACACAGAATCTGATAATTCACAGACCTGCATTTCACCAGTCTACTAAATGCCTTCTGATAAAACCCAATCACTCTTTCTTAAAAACAACTCTGTCCAGAAAATATGAAAAAACTCACTTTTGAATTAAACATATAGACTTATAAGAAATATTTGAAATCTCACCCTTTAATTGAATATCATTATTCACTTTTTACTTATAACCTTACCTAGTGCAAGGATACTCAGTGCTATCACAGTATCCCTTCCTGCCAATATTCCACTCAGAATCCGGTGAAAAACATCCACTTCATTAACCATACTTATTAAGACAGATGCATATTTGGAATAGCATTCAGGATGTTGTGGAACACATCGATTAAATAATGGAAAGGATTTACTGAAAAGTTAAAAACAAAAATGGTAAAAAATATTGATTACTGGATGAACAGTTTAAAATCCGCAGGGATTCATCCTGCCATTCTTCACAGAGTGTGTTCTATTATAAAGGGTAGTTTTATGTTCCATCTGCAAAACAAACTCCTATTAGTATCATGCCTGTATCACTATACCAGAACATTCAAGATCAGCCTCGGGAATAAAATTAACAACTATCTCATTAACTACTATCACCATCAGCACATAGCTCCTATTCCCATTCTAGTCTGGCTTCACCTGCTTTGCTCCCATGTGTTTATGTAAAAACTAAGTTCATGCTAACATAGCTGTAAACCTATGTTACTGTAGATAATTCTAGATCACAAACACTTTGCATTGTTTTTATGATATTGAAACATTTTAAAAGCCACAACAAAACGATGTTTGCAAGGTACAGTTAATGGCACCAAAAATGTATACAAAATTATTTGGCACTCCCAGCCAAGCTTCCTGCATACATTTATTGTCCCACTTTGGCAGTGCTGCACTGCAACGCTCAAAGGCATATCATGCCTAAAAGGTAGAGGTTTTGTCATCAACAGTTCAAAACGTCTCTAACTAGCTTTACTTCTGCTCTGAAATATTAGCGTGCAAGATGAATAACTTTGCTGCATTCCTTGACAAGCAGAAAAAAGCCTAGAAAGTTGAAGATATAAGTGAAAGATATAAGTATTTTTTCATCAATTTACATGCTCTCCTTTGATCCACTGTATGTAATGTTTTTACATGTCTCCTTTTCTCTTCTGTTTACTTAGCTCTTCCATCTTCTTCTGTTCAGAGCAGATGACAGCTCTGCAAACACGGAGATTCCACTTCTCTGCTGTATTTTCATTACACAGTGGAACTTAAAATCATGGGTTTGAGAATTTTGGCTCACAAATGCCAGATTATAAAGAAAGCAACATCCACAGATCTGTGCTTCAAGCCAGCTGGCTATAAAATTATTCTTACAGAAATTTCTGGGCTTAGGATAAGCACCAAGGCATAGGATCACATCCATGGCATTAAGGGAGAGAGTAAAACTCTGTGCAGGAGGCAAGTTGTTCCTCATATGGAGTGCTTTTCTCCTAATTTGGAGAGGGTAAACTCTCTAAAGGATAGGGGAATGGAAGGAATGCAATCCTTGTTTATTCTGTGGGACAGGACACTGGCATGTTTACAGGCACTTAAAAGAACTTGTAAGGATACATGGACAAAAATAAATAAACAAAGCAAAACCATCATGACTGTGAAGTATCAAGCCAAATACAAAGAGTGAGGAAGTAGCTATCCAGAAGAAGTTGTTTTGATTTCAACGATGATGTAATTCTTACCTTGGTGGAACTGGCAGTGTGGGACACAGCTGAGCTGCCTTTGGATTTAGTGTGTAACTGGAAACATTCAGGTTGTAAACACAAAGAAAAGAACCTAGAAAAGAAAGAAAAATGTAACTTAAGATTAGTAAAAATTTGAGAGAAAAACACATTAACAACTAAGTTTTGTTTACACTTGTGGTTTCATCCCTTAGCAGGCCATAATCATCCCTGAGACTCCTGTGGTAATGTAAATAACAGTAGCTGAGTAAATCTAAAGCAACCTCTGCAGAATATGCATCCAGAAACTTAACTTGTGCTGGGATCTAGGTGAAATATTACCAGGTACTCTGCTAATAATAGCCTGTTCCATTATACAGTGCTTCTGGGAAAGAAAGGCTGGATACATTCAAGCTATTCAAAATGCAAAACGTCTCCCTGCCTTGACATAAAAGCATGCAAGCAGTTTTAGCTGGAATTTGATGTAATTATGTTTAGCTAGACTGAAAAAACCTATACAATATCACAGGTGTTTACAGCTTTCTATATATGCCAAATGATGTCAAACTACTCCAAAACTAAATTAAAACAAATATTGTCAATTTAAATCCCTGACAAACAAAACATCAAAACAAAAAAAGAATCAAATACTGACCTCCAGTAAAAACAGCCGCTAATATTCATATGGTCTGAAGTTTATACATACCCCATGAAATAAGGCTTAGGATATAGATTATTTTATTTATGTGTTTGACGTGAATAAACTGGAGCTGCCTCTTTTGCACAGTAGCTACTTCTGAAACCATTTTCCTCTTGAATACCAGAATCAAATAACATTTCTAGGTGTGTCCTAGTTTTGGCTCAGATCTGAGAGGCTATATAGTATTTAGTTGCCAGCTCGGGCTAAACTACAACAAAATGGAATAGCAAACATTGGGATCTGATGTCTAGGGGGATAAAACCACTTGTGTCTCCCTGGAATTAATGATTTCATCATAGTTTTAATTAAATTTTAAGGAATCAGTTGGACAAGTTTCTCAAACAGCATATGAGCTCTGGTCACCTATTGGCACTCCTACCAAACTTCACTAATTCATTCTCAGCAGTTAGCTTTCTGCTACGTAATCTCAGCACTGTGCAGGAATTAATCAACAACTTTCTAATTTGCATAAGAGAACTGTAACATTTCTAGAAACTATGGCTTTGAAATAAAGCAGAAACAAGACATTTTATTTTCTGTTGCCATGAACTGTTCAGGAAATTAATGGTAAGACATGACTCCCTAGTCTAAGAAACACAAGAATAACAAAGTGAAAGTGGCTCAACTGTTCTACAGATACACTAAGATACTCATATTCCCTGTGGCACACCATTATTCCTTGCAAAACTCTGGAGATCTTCCAAAGAGTTGAGTTGCTCTTGTGGACAACTTGACACACACAAGGAAAGTGAACTGATTTTGAGGCTTTGTATTTCCAGGCTGCATGAATTCAGAAAGAACACGTACCTAGAAAGGAAAAAAATATCCTCTTTTTAAAAAGCAAGCTTTCTTAGTTTTTTATAAGTTTAAATTCTGAACCTTCTTTCCATCTTTTTAAGTGCTACAAAGCAAATAAAACTTTTTCCAAAGGAGTCAGTGGCATGACTGGGAACTTCAACATGCAACTTCCTTAAGTACAAAGATTTACCATGTAGAATGACTACTTGTTTGGCTGAAGTCCCATTTAAGATCCTCTTTAAGAAGAAGGTTGCATAAAGCATAACAATGCAGCACATTTTCAAATTCTATTTTAACTTTTTAATTTCACTCACTCTTTTGCACCATTCCCACCTTTTTTGCCTTTCAAAACAACAATATATAGACACACAGATGTATATGACTGACAACTAGAAGATGTGTATTTTACTAAGTTCTCAAACATTTGAACTTTTTAGACATTATCTGGTGTACTTACTTTTTATTAGTCATGTCCAATCCAGAAAGATTTGCCCCTTCTACAGGAGTATTCTTCCGACCACATATGTTCCCAAAGCTGTCATATCCAAGCACAAGTCTTTCTGCAGAACCAGCCACCACAGCATAGCCACCTATAAACATCTGTTAAAATATTTTTAAACGTGAAAGCATGCTATGACAGCTTTTCCTCCCCATTCAATAAATACTCCTTGTAAGTCATATATTTTTGTCTCATGGCTGCAAACAGTTAAATCGAAAATTTACCCCTCTGCATAAGGCCAGAGCAAGTCATAGGGGCAAGTTTAGCCCCATTTCTTCTTAGAGCTTTCCTTCATCTGTTGTTGAAAGTATATAAATTAAGCAGAACAACACAGAAAAAAGATAGGTCCTGATTAAAATAAGAATTTTAATAAAATAAAATATTAGTAAGCTGCTAAATAATAAATAGTAAAATATTAGTAAGCTGCTAAATACTGTCCCTAGTGAACTTCACGTGTGTCACTAAGCAAGATCACTCAAATGGTGATTTTTCCTGTGCTCACTGCTTCTCATTTTACAGGGTGACGTTCAAGACACTTGGGCAATATATCTGCTGCCATAACAAGCCCTTGAAGCTGCAAGTGAATTTAATCAGAGATATGTTTAAACACAAAGTATAATTAAAATACAGGTTACCTGAAATTTCAGGAAGGGGCACTCTCTACCACATGGGAAAAACCTGGAGAGAGCCACACTACACACTTAGGTGATACTGCACTGACCTTTTAGTTGTTCTGCTGTCAGATCAAAGACCCAGTAGATCATCTCCCTGTAAACCCCAGGGGCATCTAAGTACCTCTGCTGGCCAAGTAGCAGCAATCCTTAGTCAAAATAAAACACCTTGTCTAAGAATGCAGCTTAAACCCTCCAGTACCCCATGAGGGCTGAAACAATCCTTGGAAAGAACCTTTGCAAGTGCAAAGAAACAGCAAGTCTTCTGTGAAACTAGTGAAGTCCTGAGTACTACTTTACCCAAAGGCTTATTGACAGAACTCCAGCTACTGAAGCAATCTTCTCCTCGGCCCATGGGGGTGCAAGGCACATTACACACCCACCAAGGACAATCACTAAGCTCTGTGGCTATGTGCCAACTGCTGGCAGCAGCAAGACTATTCAGTCCGACTTTCACCACTACTACTTTGAATGGATATGACTGAATATTGGCTGTGCTGGAGACAGATTGCTCATATCAGATCCAGCACAACCACTTTCTAACTTAAAATTTAGAGCCTTTATTTGCTTTTCTACTTTTAATACTTGTGACTAAAGATTGGATCTGGGCAAAAACTAGGTCTCAGACACAAACATGCGATTCTTTAGTACTCAGGGCAGTCTCACCTTTGCTTACAGTAGACTCTTATTTTGCAGTCTTAAGTAGTTCAGTAATTTTTTTTTTGAATTATGACTTCATATTAATGCTGTCTCAGTATGGACATCTTTTAAGAAACTCCACAATTCAAGCTGACATACTACTTGTGGATATGATTTGTTACAATAACAAAATATTTCCAGATCCAGTTTGTTTACATAACAGGTATTTGTTAATAATTAAAATATTCTCAGAGGGAAAACAATAAATGAAATGGCATGGTAACTCAACTGAAACAGGCTTTCAGAAAAATTCTGGTATTTCTTCTACAGATGGGTATTAGAGGTCCACTGTGTAGGTGGTTCGTTTTGTTTTGTTTTGGTTTGGTTTTTTATGTTTTTTTTGTTTTGTTTGTTTGTCTTTTTAATACAGAATACTGGATACAAGCCATAAATACTGTTAAGTAACAGAGCAATAGCTGCAGGGGTGTATCTACACATGGCTGTGATACCCATTTCCACAGAATTATTAATGTGGTTTCAATTTGTTCACTATGTGAACTATTTAGTGTCATTACATTTTCTTAAATATTTTAAAAATAAGATCAAACACAAGAAAACAAATGCAAGTATGCAATAAGCTACTTCACAGAAACTGAGCAATAAAAACAGTGAGAGAAACCAAACAAAAATCCTAAATCCTTACCATTTGACAGGTTTCATTTGTGGCATTCGTTCCACTGATCAAAGCACTAAGCTTTAGACAGCAGGTAAAAAACCCTATCCTGCTTACAAAGTTCACCATTCATTTATGCAACATTCAAAATGTGTAGGTAATATTCTGCATGAGCTTCCATTTAAAAAGTTACTATAAATGGAATTTAAAAGTGAATTTATGAGAATCCTGAGCAGACTCAGCCATATCATGAAAAACCCCACTCACACTTGAGAAAGACAAAGCCTGTTCACAAAAGCTTGCACGCTGTTCTAAGCACAGTACAGACAGTAACTTAATGTAGCATCAGATAGACACATGTTGCAAGATATCAAGGTTACAATGATAAGTAGAATAAAGAGTCCAGTCAGAACCTGGGTTGATTTACAAAAAAAAAAAAAAAGAAAAAAGAAAAGAATTCTAAATAACCCAGCCCTCTGTATGCATGGTATCTAAAGCATATGGGCAGAACTTAGAAGTGTGACAGACAGCATAGTAAAGCACTGCACCACCACAAAGCTAAGATCTGTCCCTGGGTAATCCTGGGACCTGTACTCATGACAATTTCAGTTTAGATTTAGTGTAACACTATGCAGGACCCCATTAACTTTGGATCTGATCTTTTCTTCCAGGAAAAAAACCAACCAAACAAGCATGCTTACCAAGCCAGCCCAGAAAAGACAGAAGAAGAGCAGCCAGAAAGTGTCTGTGCACTTTCTGTAAATGACTCCAGGTCTCCATTCCTGTATTTCAGAAACACTGTCTCCAGAGTCCTAAAATGAAAAAACGTTCAAGAAAACATGACAAACTTCCTATGAAATTAAATCAAGTTCCAAACGGCGGCGATTTCAGCATGCGGATAACTTCGCACTCTCAATGCCAAACACCTGGCAGCTCTGTGCCCGCAGCTCTCTGCCACAGCGAGGTCCAATTGCCCACCCGGCGTGCTCCGCTGTCTGCCC
>VZRN01000746.1:432762-558477 GCA_013397935.1 Dasyornis broadbenti
AGGGCTTGGCTCCAGCGCCACGGGGTCGGGCCGGGCGGGGCGCCCCGGCCGGGCGGTGGCATCTCCGGCAGCTCCGCCCGCTGCTGTGCCAGGCACTGACGGGCCCGTCCCGGCCGCTCCGCGCGGAGCCGCTCCGCGGGAGGGAGCGGCATCGCTGCCTCGGGGCGCTCCGCTCCAGCAGGCCGGCTCCCGGCAGAAGCGCTCGAGGGCCGCAGCGCTCGGGTCCGGCCTTCGCCCCGCGCTCTTGGGGGTACCGGTGGGGGCGCGATAGCTCCTCCACACCAGTAGGTTTACACAGGACCCCCGGGCAGGGTGGGAGATTTATATTTCACTCTACATTAGTTTATTTCTGGGAATAACTGAAGATTTGTTACTGTCAGCACAAATGGGGGCTGTTCCGTCCTGTAAAACCCACTGGCTGCATTATCAATACAAAATCAGTCACAGATCCTTTTCAGCTTCTGTTTGGTTGTTTGTACAGTTACATCACACTGACCTACTATGTTAGGCTATACATACCTCTCATCCGTATGATGTCCATATGAATTTTGCATGCACAGGAATAACCTGCAATAACAGGAATACCACCGAATTAGGTCAATCCTTGTAACTCAGATGACCAAGGAATGAGAGAACTATTAGCCACTTTTAAGAACATGTTTTCTCTCTGCTGTCCCTGTTGCCTTTTTATTTCTATGTTCACTAAATTCAACTCAATAATCTAGAGAAAATTACAAAGTGAAAGGATATTAAAAGTATGGTTTTGTCCTCTTCCTGACAGTCAGTGGAACAAATAAATGTCCTCTTTAAGAGGTAACACAGCATCTGCAACTGCAATAAAATTGAATTAAATGGAAGCTGTTTTGCAAAACTCTGTAAGAACTGGTCCATCTTGTGTAGGAGACAGAGCACTAGGCTGGTCTCGTCTAGAAACAAAAAAGCAAAACAAACCAAACATACTCCAGTTCTCCAGAGAAAATGCAATACGAAACCTTGGTGACAAACTAGCATAAACAGAAGTAAATAGGTAATACTAGAAACTGGGATTTAAAAGAAAAGAAATGAATGTCTGCCCCAGAGCACTTCAGAGTCCTTCCAAGCTGACTGGAAATAACTAGATTTTTCCAAAATGTTAAGTCATACAATGTTTCTGAAATTGACATTTTTACTGATTTAACAGAACGCAGTACAATTCTGATTTAAATTTACACACACACACACACACACACACACACATACTCCCAAGAAGTGGTTCTGAGAAAACACAGCAGGAAAGAGTTCTAAAAATTCTGTCTTACAAAGGATTTATTAAACCATTTAGTTTCCAGCCAGCTCATAGTTCTTGTCTTTATCAGCATTCTGTCTTTTAACGCTCATTATCCATCAATTTGTTGTGAGATTTCATAATTTAGGTGAAAATTAGAATAAAATTCTAAAACTGAAAAGGTAGTTTTGTGCTTATAATGCCTAAAGAGAGAAAATAGCTTTTCCTTCACTTTGTGCTGTTGCACTTTAAAAATATGTGGAAAAGGCCATTTTCCCTTGAAATACAGATGTGAAATTTCACATGAAATGTAACCTTTTTTAATAAGAGAATTTCAATTTTTTAATCAAGAAAAATAACCAAAATTATTAATAACCTTTAACATAGATACAAAGAGTATTCTGAGACAGAATCATTATCTGATTAAGAAAAATCATCTTGAAGAACAATGCCAGTGATGAAGGCCTATATTAGAATCTGATGACTGGCTGTCATCACATGCTAATATTCTGCTGTTGATCTAGCACTTTTTGAATAATCCTCCTAAAGCTTTGTGTTACATTCCTATTGTGAATAAAGGAAAAAAGCAAGTGGAACAAATACTTTTTATTAAACTCTAGAATTGAAGCTGATGAAGTTCATGTAAAACCACTGGAATCAGCAGTACAGGCCAACTTTTACTGAGCAATATCAATCATAATTCTTGTATTTCTTCAGCTAGCCTAGGAAAAATTATCTTAGAAATGCGAGAAAATAACTCACAATTAGAATAGGATCTAAAAAATTGTAAATGAAATGTTTTAATTGTAATGAGTTTTTCTCCCTGAATTCCAAACATGATCAAATAAAACATTCTACTTCGTAGCAGCTGAGTACTTCTATCGTGTCACTAGGTGGGGCTCAGGTCCCAGTTTCAAGCTCCTGCTCAGCATTTGGGATGGGCATGAGAGCCTCACACCATGGTGAGCCAGAATTCAAAAATGAGGGTCCTCATGCTACAGTTGAAGAAAATACAGAAAACAAGGTTCAGATCGATGAGGGATTGAAACATCCATATCCAAAATATAATACCAAAAACTCTTGCTTGTTATTTGTCCAATCCGGCCCATAATTGCCCAAAATATCAATTTTGAATTTTCTGTCTTACTACTTTTGCAGGATAGAGTCTGGTTCAGCAGCTGAGTTATTCAAGCACTCAGTTAGGAGCAGGGAGTTTTAGAAGTGACATTTTGTAGTGTTGAAATAGAAATGGGATGAAAATGAATTCTGGAAAAAGAATATTGGATTACAGAAATAGTAAGTGTCCTTTTATGTGGGCACTAATGACTTGGGCAGAGGGGTGTCCACTGGCTTTTTCTCTCTCTGTTGAGAATCCTATGTTGGAGCCTTTAGTCTCAGATCCCCCATCTACACAAGATGCTGACTTTATAATATGCTTCATTTCAATATTGTATCCAACTACAGCCACTTCCATGGTAAATTAGTATGATGAGGATCCACATTCACTCATAAATCTTCACTGATCTCTCAAGTACATAATGCTTCTTGTAAAGGAAAAGAAAATATTTACAATCTTGGTGTACCCAGGAACTAACAGTGATTTATTCACGTGTTAAAACATTAACCATTCAACCTGCTTGTTAAGTTGTGGTGAGGGAACCACAACAAGGGAGATTAACATTTACACTTTCAACACAGCACTACTTTTAGTTTTAAAGGATATTTTACATATTAAGCATCTTCAGGCATGTTTATCAGCATCAGCAACAGAAATGAGCAGCTGTGTAACCTCATGGGTTGTTACCAACAGGTAAGGCTTTATAAAGGAAAGGCCTTGTAACATGGTTCCAGCGTGTTACTTAGGCTAAAGCAGAAGGGAACTATGGGAGAATGACTCAGCTGGAATAGAGAGACGTGAGAAACTGAGAGACTGCTGCATGATGGTCATGTGTCCACATCATGGTATGTGGTGGTTGGTTGACTTGGGCTTGCTGTGCCTTAAAACTATGTAAACTGATAACCAGCTAACTGCTTTAAAAGGCTGGGGTTTTGACAATAAAGAGCTCTCCTTTGCACCTGCCTGGGGTCCCTACGATGCTCAGCAGCATCACAATGGGTATTTTTCAACTCTGTTTCTCACAAAGTCACACAGAATATACAATATACATACAAGAAAATCAAACATGAAATCAAGCTTCCTGACTCCAAGCCTCTGCTTTAATCACAAAGTTCTTATTATTCCTTATGAGTGTTGTGTTCTCATTCACTGAGAATGAATCCTGGTGCTACCTACACTTAGGGCTCAACTTTCTAACCAAGAAACTTACCTGATTAAAGCAGGAATGTGGATTGGGAGAGGAAGGCACTAAATGAAAACATGACACTTCCTTGCTAGACTGGTTAAGTGAGCTGACTATCCCTATCTGTAATGCCCTTCTGGGCTGGACAAGGAACAGAGACCAATTACTTTAATAACAGGACACAGCAACTGAGAAAGTTAACATAAAAGCAAACATTTTCTGCCTAATTAGAGAAGGTGCAGCTGAGCATAATTTCCATCACTTTCAAATGGTTTTGCTTATGTACAATAGCTTAGCAGGCAGACACTGCTCTCTGTATGTAGCTTTGCTTCTTGGAATATCCTGAACTGCAACACCCAGAAACTGAACATAATGCCACCTATCATGTTCAAGCTGCTAGTCAGGTTTGCATTCTAAGACCTGGTGATTATGACCTCATCTCGCTTGAACCATTCAGTCTGAAATTTCTTATGGCAGGTGCTGAAGGTTTTTGGAAAATAGTAGCACAAATTATTCAGTCATTTTAAAGAACATAATTAAAGAAGTAGACAATATGGTATCCCTTCTTGGACAGTAGTAAAGAGATTCTTACACATTATTTGGATTAGAGATTTTTAATCTAAAAGGAGAATGGCACGCTTTCTGCTTTTTCTCATATCTTCGTATTTTTCTCATATCTGAGCAACTTCATCCATATTTACACAAACCACTTTGATAAATCACAGGGTATGCTCAGTCAACTTGCTGAGCTTCATAGTAAAGCATCTGTAGACTGTGCCTGCATGGTGTACCTTGGGCCTGACTGAGATACTTTGAACAACCCTGAAATGTGCTTCTGACCTGCTACATACTTTCACTGTTTTGCCTTCACATCAGTGATTGTCCTGATGGAGAGCAGGCACAATGGACAAAGAATGTAAATGAATGTAAAGAAAAAGGAGAAATGGCTATTGCTGCTAAACAGATTCCTAGAGTTGATAAGGAATTCCTTAGTTGATAAGGAAAGCAGGATGTAGCAGCTCTCTGAGAAGGATTAGGGATTCATGAAAGTCAGTATCATGAAAGCATTTAACCTAATGCTGTAGACAGTGGGCCATTATGCTGATGATGTTGAGCCACAGTAACAGACTGAAAGCCAAGACTGGCTCAGCAAAGACACTAGAAACAGAAGCCTTGAAGTAAAATGGAAGACTAGGATAGTAGGGAAATGGCAGCCAGAGAGATGAGGTGGAGGGATGACTTGCATGCAAGGGACAGCATAGAGGATTTGAGGCAAAGGTGCATCTGGATGTGAATGAGACCGAGAGCCAGGAGGAAATGGCTTAAAAAAGGAAGATTGAACAAAGTAGGAACCTGAGATCTAAGGGAGGTTAGAATTGGTATAGGGAAGCATAAAACTGGCCAGGGAAGAAGAGGGTAGATCAGAGAAGCATGAAAGTTGTGTGGGGATTAAACAAGCCATAGCGCAAGTCCTGCAGGTACATAAAAGATTAAGACTGGAGGGAGTGATCAAGAGAATCTGAGTGTGCTACAACTCCCTATAATTCCCTGTGCTGTCAGCAAATATCCTTAATGTTGACCTGAGAGTGCCCCGACAGACTCAGGCCTGGCTAACAACCCAAAGCACCCTGCCAGGTTTCTGATCAGCCTGCTAGTACTGTCACTATTCCACTGGATCCACTGGCAGACATCTGTCCTACGTATCTAAAGAATCCAATCCTTCTGATGACTTGAAATTTCTTTATGATACTCCATGTTAGCTTTTCTGTTTGTGCATCTAGAAAACCCCACCTGATAGTATATTTACAGCTGGACCGTTCAAATACTCAATTATACACATAATGATGAAAATGCACAAAACATAAAATAAGCAATATTTTTTCCTAGTAATTTGATGATTTTTGAGATGCTTAATTTCTCAGCCTTCTTCACCGTAATTTAACAAATTAATAACCAAATGAATTAACCAAATTCTTCTGGATATCTCCAATACATTGAGAAGCTCTATTTTTATTTCAGGATAATAATTATTGAGTAGATTATCCAGGGGTCTAGAAGAATGAAGTGTGCACATCTTACTGCCTCTACAGTTTTAGATTACTGGGTAAACCACCACCCCTCCTGTGATTTACCAAACATATGAGTCATTCAAGGAAGGAGTGTAATACCACAAAGTTAATTTGTTCCACTTTCCACACAAGCATGCAGAGGTCTGCACAAAGAGCCCTTTCATTCCCATCAATACGCAAGCTAGAGTACAGCCTGACCGTAGGAAAGTGTTTGCTGAGCTGATCTTGATAATAAACTTTAGAGGTGATTCATTTCAAGGTTTTAGAATACAGCAGGAGGGTCAATGTTTCAGGATCACATGGTACATTACATACCAAGTCAGACAAGACTAGAGCTGTACCTTTGTGGGAAATCAAAATTAAAATGTACTCAGGGTTCTGACCAGCAAATGGTGTGGGTATCATAAGATGAAAGAGCTTGAACTGGAAATGCTTCTGTGCTTCAGGACTATTAATGTCCCTCTCTGGTCCAAAGAGCAGACATGCCAGTAGATCTAAGTGTCTCAATACAGAGAACAGACAAGTAATATTGTTCTTCACAATATCCCCTCAAAAAGCCAGGGAATTGAATTGCTTGGGTTTCGGAGACATTGAAAAGTGAAGGCTGTGGATTTGTAAGGTTGGGGAAGGATGGCTTGTTCTGTACATTATGTAAATAGAAGGAAGAAAATACGACATTCTTGAGAGTAGTAGAGAATGGAATATGCTAGGATAAACCTGAATCAAACAGGGTTGCAAAAGGCATCAAGCTGGACCACATGGAGTCTGTAGAAATATCTCTGACCTATGGAGTCAGACCTGATTCTGAATGAAAACAATGAGACGTTTTCATTAGTTGGGTGGAGACCAGGGTAATGTGGTTTTTATCAATACTAAGATAAGCAGCAGAACCATTACAAAGAGTAGAGGGAAGCCTTTTATACCAGCACAAGATGCTTCATTGATAGTTTAGTTCTTGAAAGGACAAGAACTAAATTCCATTAATGGAATCAGCTACTGAGTGTTTGTGAGTGAAAAATAATCATGTTAAATCCAGAGAGACATCTTGGATTGTAGGCTTGACATTGGGCCCTTTTGAAATGCCGTGACTGCACGAGGAGCAGCTGTCCTGTGTATTTCCCACTGGATGTCACTCTCGGGCAGTTCTGTCAGCCTGCGCTTTGCCACATCAGGGTGTTATGAGCTCTAGATGGCAAACCCAGGTACAGCACATGGCTTTGTTACAGTGTCTTCTAAGAGGCTTAAGTGCAATTTTGTTGTTGCTTTTAGTTTTGGACTTTCCGAGCACTGCTTTTCAGTAGTTCCTCTAATGAAAACTTCAGCCCAATTTCACAGATTTATTGTGTGTAGATGTTGACTGTATGGAGGTTTAAAAGCATGTACAATTCTCTATTAATTAATTGGTTTTTTAAAACAAAGCCGGTTAATGTCTGGTGAGGCTTAGATGGCAACATATATTATTCTGCTTTTGCTTCCTAAAAACAAAAAAGGTTTTGTATAGAGAGGGAATTAGACATTCTAATTTATTCAAATATAATGCTTCCAACACCAGCCCAGGCAGCCAGCAGAGAATCAACTCAAGTTAGTAGTCCACTTGTAGATTTCATTGTATTCACAGCACAGTGTGGTCTGTTACTGCAATTACTATACCTGAGAATAATCATTATTTTAGTCAGGAATTCCAGGAAAAGGGTCTTCATGGGCAATAATGTGTTTCTGCATAAATTTTATACAACTGGACAGGATCCAAAGTTCCACTGCAATGCACATTAAAAAGACTTAAAGATATGGCAGCCTTATTGCTTGAAAAGGGAATACTGAACACCCTGCTTTGTTCAGCCTGTTAAGAGCAGAAGGAAAGGTGACTACCTATTTGCTTAGTACCAATAGTTTCCCTTGTCAAAGAATCATCAATCTGCTCTCCAAACACCGATGTTTGAACGGCATGTTTATAAAAACTGTATATGGCCAGTCATGTTGAGTCAGATAATGGCCCACAAGATGTCTGTAATCTATCTGACCTTCTCTTTATACTACCTTTGGTTCACCTTAATTTTTTTACAGAGACGTCTCATAAATTACCTTCTCTATTTATGTTTCACCTTAATTAGTCATGAGAAGAAAATCATCAGTGAGTAGAATGCGGTCATGGAACCAGCAGTCACTGACAGTGTTACAGAATATGACTTACGTAAAAAGTTTATTCATCTTCATTAAAGTTATATTGAATCAGCACTCTCTCAGATGAGTAGCTCTAACTCATAGAACTTCTGCAGTCATTATTATAAGCACAGCTGCTTATAGGGTAAGAGTGCAATAGCTGAAGTGTTTGCTAAGAACAGTGGTATAGTTCCGCAAAACCTAATTATATAGAAAATTATATGTATAATATATATATCATATATAATATATTAATTTATATTAATATATAATATCAGTATTATATATTATATACTATATATATAATGTAATTATATAGAAATAGCTAGAGAAATAATTCCTACTCTATTAAGAATTCATAGAATCTAACATTATAAACAACTGTTTCAGAGAGTGGAATCCTCAATTCTAAAGTAGTTTCCAGGATATTTAAATTTTTCCCATTATCAAAAAGATACAGAATACCATTACATATTATATATTAAACTTATAAAATTTTATCTTGCACTTATGCATGAAGCTCAGCTAGGCAGAGCAGCTGGATTCTGAAATCAGCCTGCTGGTACTTCCAGTATCTAGACATAGTTTTATACAATATGTAATCATTTTGTGTCAGTGTTTCCATCGATCATTTAAAGTGATAGAAGAGTTTTCCTATAATAGCAGTAAGATCAATATTAACTAATTTTGTAGTACTGTCACTAAAATTAACTTTCTTCCATTACTTAGATTAAAGAACTGCAATCTTCTGAGACTTCTTTCCAAGTAACAATCCTGTTGCTGCAATAACAACTCATCACTCTGTTCATAATGCTTGTTATAAGCAATCTTATTGTGTAAAATGTTTTTATGGTGTTAGGTAAAATGAGATACAGTCTTACATCGAAACATATGTAAAGGAAAATGTGCATAAATGTCTAGATATTGTTGCAGTTTTGATTTATTTTGATTTTTGCACTGTTACCCATCTGTTGTGATTAAACTATAGAACAACAGTATTCCTAGTCTGTCACATTATGGGTACAGTTACAGGATAGCTACTGCACTTTGATAACATTCATGCAGTAAAAAAGAGTTAGCATCCTCCTAGCTATTTCCAATGAGCTACATTTGTCCTATGTATTATTACATAGCTATGTATTATTACAGTGGAGAAAACTATGTGGCAATGTATGACACAAAACCATTGGATGGAAGGTAAAAATATCTTCTTTAAGTAGCTATTTGAGGAAACAACATTTTGCAGCAATCATTGAGTGTTTAATAAAGGAAAGATACTTGAAAAAAGGATGTTGACCCTCTTTCTAGTGACTAAATTTTGAAGTTGTAAAACTGACATGAGCAATGGCAGTATAACAATTTCCTGTCCACGTAACATGTTTGCACAACATAGTGTTGCTGATAATGCTAGCTAGGGAAGTATATAACCCAAAGGATGTAGATGCATCTGGGAATTCCCATGGTTCTTCCTGTGTACCAGTAAAGGAATAAGACAAAACAAACATCTATGGGCTAATAATGCAAACTCTTATTCATAAAGTTTGCTACTCGTCACCTTGTTGACCTGTGAACTTTACGCTTCAGTTTCCCTGTTTAAAGTCAATTTATGGAGCTAGTAGTAATCCAGCTTTCTGTCAACACTTGGCTCAGCAAATAAATAACATGTCATATAAAAAGCTATTTAGAAATGGATTGTTTTGGGTATGTAACTGTTCCAGGACAGTTAGAGGCCAAAGGTGATTCTGGTCTGTTTCTGGCTTCACTTTGAACCCATAGAAACCCATGGGTCGTAGTGGTCTGGCTGGTAAGGCTCAAAATAGAGTATTTGAAAGTACACCAGGACACACCAGAAACCTGCATTCACAGTGGGCCCCGTATGATTACTCATTTGTAGTAATTTGTTTGCTCACTCTTCTGGAAAAATTTGCATAAGATTTGGGTCAAATGTAGGGATATGTCGTTTAGACATATCCCTACATTTTCTCTTCTTCTATGCCTCAGTTTGTGCTGTCCAGAAAGTATTTTCAGCCCTCCATGCCTCAGTCCTGCCTCTTGCTTAGAAAACTGGCAGCAGCTCTGTTCATCTACTCTCCTAAAGCACTCTCCAATCTATGTATAAAAGCATGCTGGCTGTGCTACAAATGGCTTTGTTTATTGTATTAATCTGATTGTGGCCTGCTGTGTGCCACAGTCAGTGTAAGGAGAAAAATAGGTATGTTGCATATAAATTACAACTTTGATAGTACTTGTGTAACAAGACTGTTGAAATTTTAAAACTAGAGGCCAGAGTACATCAGTTTTTCTATTTCCACCTGATTTATTAAAAAAAATTCAAACAGTCCATTTTTTTACTGGAGTAATAGTCACCAAAATCAAAGTATTTTTATTTTTGATAATGTAATCTTAATAAAAACATTCAACTGTGATAAGTTTCCCTCAGGAACCAGCTATCTGCAAAGTTTCAACATGCACATCATCAGGAGTCACAGCTGGAGCCAGATTTCCTTGAATTATTTTGAAAATCACTAACAAACAATAGTTTTTATGCCATCTTTCCACAGAATAATGCAATTTCCATTCTCACCAGGTCCCAGAGAAGTATATATTCAATGTGTATCTGATACTTTAAAAAGAGCAAAAGGTATAACCCACAGAATTTTAGCATGTGTGGTCTGCGTTACTTATCACTGTTCTTCTAAGAGGGTTATGAAACAAATACTGGGTGCCAAAGTAAATAGTGTTTCAGCCATCATATAACAATGCAAGCCATAGATGTAGCCTGTTAAATGGCATCTGATCAGATCTGTTGGAATTAGCTGGAAGTTTGCTTATCCATATTAACAAGATGTACTCGTGTTTCAGTTTGTGTTGCTGTGGAATGCCTTAAAACCTTTGTTTAAAACTGGAAATGTAAAGATACTTTATTTCCAAACATGGTATGCTGCCAGTGTGGACAAGGTATTGTGTTCCTCTATACCTTATTTTAAAAATTATTCTGTTAATATGTTTGTAAATCAAGCCATCAGTCACATCTTTCATGTTGCAACTTGCTTTTCAGGCTTTTCCATGAGAACCCAATGCTGGTACTTCAGTATTCTATAACACTTCAGATTTTCGGAAGTATCTGTAATTTTGGTAACTGGAAGGAAGATCCTCATTGCTCATACCCATATTTGTTGCAAGTTTTTATAATTTAGAAATCCTCATGTGTAATTCTCACTTCCTGCCTACTAGTGATCAGTGAAGTAGCTTTTAAATAATGGCTAAAGACTTTTATTTTTCATGCAGTTGTACATTCTTCTTTAGATTCCATCTCTATATATCATGTGGCAAACAGTGCAAGGTGTAGTACAGAAAATTTGGTGAGACAGAGAAAAGAAAACAACTGATGTCTCAAAAGTTCCATGGTCAGAAGCAAAAGCTTCTGCACCAGAAAAGTGAAGTAGGGAGAGAGAGGAGAGATGTGCCTCAGGACAATGATATTAAGGGCTTGAGTCAGCAGGGAGAAAACAGACATTAGGAGTATAGACAGCAAAGTCTTTCTTTTGTCTCTTGTGATTTTTTTTCTTTGTTCTTACTTACGAGTAAGAATGAGTATTGTAGACAGAAGACTGAGAAGACTGAGATACACATCATCTGTTGCAGCAGTTACTGCATATACCTTTTCCTCCTAAAATGAAACTGATTGAATAATGATATCTGTGACTGATTCAGCTGTTTCTTCTGTTTATGAAATGATGCTGACTAATTTCTTTTATGTTGTCTTTTTCAATTAATACATTTTTAAAAACTTTTTTCCCCTTCACTGATGAACAGGTCTAAACCCAACTTGTCTGTTCAGCTGTAACATGACTCATCAAAAGTATGTTTTACTGTTATTTTCCAATTATCAGAGTGTGAAAACAATGGACAGTTTCGTAATAGACATTCCACACTGGTAAACAGAAATGCTCAAGTGTTCTTGCATGTAAAATGGATGCAAAAAAATTAATTAAAAAATTAATTAATTTCTATAATCAGCTGGCTGCGAATAAAAAGCAGAGGCATTACTTGTCCTGTGCTTTTGTAAATCTGATTGGTGTAAGGCTAGCTGCACAAATCAGCTTGTAATTGTCAATATAATGCATACAGTTAGTAACACTGAAGAAATAATTGCCTGAATTGTCTGTGTTTAAAAAGTGATGACAAAATCATAAACAGAGCCTGTCAAATAAAACTATATTAATAGTTTAAAACTATAGTTGAATAACAGATAGTTAAAAACTATATTAAACCTAATAACTGATGCCTAATTAATTTTGGCTCAGGCCTACCCACTTGCCAGCATCTTTTCCAGGGATATAATAGGCCTGTTTACAAGTGTGCTGGGACCATAAATTTAACCTGAAAGTAATGGCACTGTGAGGATACAGGTGACCAGATATTTATAGTTACAGGTCATTCCTGAAAGCAAACATGACAAACCAGTTGATTACCAGTTGGCTACATGGCCACATGTACCTTGTATAATTCTCTAAAATGGAATGTAAATGTTTAGGTCACAATAGTGTGAACCTTCAGCATGAATGTGAACAGTTGAAAGACCAGTAAGGATGGGTGGGTATATGAGTAGACAATGGACAGATGAGCGAACAATGCAAAACTATCCCTCTATGCTTTGATTCATGGAAATGAGCGGCCCAGGCACAATGAGAAATGGGCAGAGTCATTACTTGGTTTCATTCTTTTGAAAGGAAGGAGGACAGAAAATAGCATATGCAATACATTCTTTTTTTTGTCTCTAATATTACCAGATATTTGTCTCTAATATAACGACTCATTTTCTGGTTTATTTCATCTTTTTTTAGCCTGTTACGCCACTTTTGAAAAAGAGAAAACAAATCAAAAATAGATATAGAAAAAACGAATGATAGAGACTGAGTCACTCTGATTCATAGTCCCCTCAAATGGGGCTCACACAGTTTGGGTGGTCTAAATTGGAGTAGTCCTGTAGCTACAGCTGATTGGACATACAGAAAATGTCTCTGGATCTGCCAGGAACTTTTACTGGAATTTTTACAAGAGTTACAATTGACTGAAGCCAGTTGCAACATGAGATGAAGGGGGCAAATATACTTAGGAAAGTATTAAAAATAAACCTTGTGTGTATGCCTGTACTTCCAGTTGAACTCTAGGTGGGCAGTAATCAGTCTGTTACTGAGAGGCACCACTGCATGTCAGCAAGACAACAGAAGGCAATGCAAAAAATCACTGCACAAAGGTTATTCCTCTGTGTACCTCACACAGGCACAGCAGTGCATGCAGTTAGCAGAGTTATGTCAGTGCTTCCTAGCAGACACAGACTGCCCACAGGCTCCTACAGGCTCAAAAGTTACATCATGTCCACATTCTCTGTATTTTTCATTAATATGTGTAGAAAAGCTAAGCCATAGTACTGTAAAGTGACAAACAACACTGCGCTTACCCAAACAATTAGAACTTGTTTATCTTCCCTTGAAATAACAAATAGTAGTGGGTTACACAATGGCTTTTCTCATTGCAGTCAAGCAGTCACCTTACCAGAAAAGGCAGCCAACACCAATCTAGACTAAATAGTATGATTGTCAGTGCAGTGATGGGGCACAGAACAGGACTAATGCTTGCCCTGCTGCAAGGGTCCTTATGAGATGGAGAAGGGGCCCCAGAATATATTCCAGGACCTGACTTTGCCTCTGTGAAAGGGAACAGAAAGATTCATCATGCTTCGATTCCTCCAAGCCACTGTGCTTTTAAAACTTAGCATCTGATCCAAAACCTAGTTACCTTGGGTAATCTAACTGAGCATACATTTCACAAACTGTATAAAATGTATTTGCTGTGCTAATTGTTCTGCTCTAAGGCTTTAAGAGGATGCCAAACATGAACAGTTGAATCTGGATCAGTGTTGACTAAGGTGATCTGATAAAGGTTTTGGTACTTTTGCAGGATATCTGTTTAGTAGTAAAAATGTTATTCTGTCATTATCCTGTGGATTATTCCCTAGGTCTCTAGAATTAGCCTACTAATCTTTTTCTTTCCCATTCTACTATTTGCTGTTACAGTGCTATTCCATTCCCAGAATTGTCAGTAATCATTTTACTCCCTCTGTCAGTTAGTTGTTGACTGATCTAGAAAACAGTGTAAAAATGTCAGAAGTCAGTGGGGGCTGAAAGTCTGTAAACAATGCAGAAAGGAGCTATGCAGGATCTTCACATTACAAAATATTTACTTAACAATCATCTCTAAAGTGTATACTTTAGGAAACAACTGCTCCAAACAGTCTTTCCTGATCATAGCTTAAAATTAAAACAAAGTAAAATCATAAAAACGGGAACAAGAGATGTCATTAACTCTCCTTCTTTTATACTGTACAGGGTCCAGCCTTGTTCAATTTAATGCAAATGTTTGTTCCTCAGGGAACATCATGACTGCCAAAAATAACAATTTGATCAATGATTATTAGCAGTAAATAGAAAATGTTTATATCTTGTTATGTATGGAGCTCTGAAAGTCATAACAATATTGAGTAATTGACTTGACTAACTTAACCAGACATAGAAGATGTCTCAGATGGAGAAGGTGGTGCTAACATAAGATGTGCCCTCTTTCAGGCATTCACTAAGGATGATCACAACCATTATCTGCTTTGCTGAACACAATATGAGAAGCGAGGCTTGAGGAACCACATGTAAGTAATGCTGGCTTTTGAGAAGTTGTATTTATCCTGCAAAGACAAAAAAAGTCTTTCCAAACTAATAGGACATGTTTATAAACAGTCCTGATGGCACTCAGTTCACTGCAAATGCTGCAGAATATGCAATGCCAGATTCATCCCTGGCATCAGAGCCAGTGTTGTTTTTTGCAGGATGCAACTGATTAAACTTGAAAAGGATAATTCCCTTTGACGTCTTGGTGTGCTGCATTTTAATAAGTTCTTTACTAGAAATGTTTTACCAGACAATGCAGAGGATGGGAACATGAAAACTCCTTAAACTCCATCTCCCTGAAGACACTGAAGGAAATACTGTTTCATTCTGAATCAATTTGAAATGTAAGCAAATGGATATAATGTTTTAGAACCATAAATATTTCAATGTAGGGGTTTTTTTCTGATGGTGTTAAAATGCAGATTTTTGTATTCTGATCTTATTTTTTTTCAGAACTCTATGAAAATGTCAACATTTCGCTTGTGATGAAAATACATTTCCGTGATGATGTTCTCCATTCTGATTCTTGCATTACTGGGTGAGTTGACAAGGATCTACACTGTTTTAATAAGTCTGCAGCCAAAGTATTTTAAGAATTAAACATTAATTAAATACTTCTGTCAATATAAAAATGTTTTCAATGCACTAATGAAACACTGTAAGTAAAATTGAAATTTTCACTTCAGGTATGTTTCTGTAAAATAAAAAGATATTATTTACTCTCTCTCAAAGTCTGTATAGTCTGAAACTTCACTGAAACTCTCCTCTGTCAGCTGAGTCTCAGAGTTTGATGGAGATGTGGATTTACATTTGAGTTTTGACTCTAACTGTAGCTATTTATTAAAAAAGGATCCAGACATCATTGGAACTGCATTTCAGACCCAAATAATTGATTTGACAATCCTCAGTAGTAATTTAAAGTAACATAGGGACATGTCAAAACAAGACAAGAAGACAAAGTATTTGTTTTCCTGATATATGTCAAAGTCAGAGATCCTATCACCAGAAATAAAGATGTTTTTTGTTTTTTCTGATGATCAAAAACGTATGTGCTTAGACGGTATATGAGAATTCTCTTGGTTATGATGTCATATCTGAAACTAGAAAGGAGTTCATTCTTCACACTTTCATTCACTTAAGCAGACAGGAAAAAAAGGAGAGAAAATTAGGAAAAATATGTAAAATTTACTTAATGCCATAATGACAAGAAGAAACAAAGAAATATAAATCTCTTGTAGATTAAGAGGTTTTGTAGTTTAAGAATAATGATAACCACAGTTCTCAGTGAACTCAGTCTAAGTCTAAGAAGATCAGACCATAAAAAGTAAAATATGGAAAACCCTTAATCATGTGATGTCAGCTACAGAAGATAGAGAGAGAGTCACAAGAGGTCAGTGCAGAGATCTGCCATCCCAGGAACCATCTGAGAGTTGTGATACTTGAAATCTTGTCTTGCATTTCATTTCATGCCTATCTGACATATCTATTAACAGATTTCTACACTTAGTAAAGCATAAACTCAGTGTTCATATTAAGAGAATAAATCAAAAATTAGTGAGGTTTGGACAATATCTGTGTTCAATTTTATATGTGCCACCAAGCAGTCATGACATAGGACAGTTGGACTGAGCTCACAGTTTGTGGGAAAGGAGACAGGAGACATGAAATCTGGAGTACTGGGAGGAGATGTGGTGCCAGTGAGGGTGCAGTGCATAGTTTCGGGGCCCTGGGCTGAGAAAGGTGGTAGGACAGGCAGGGCAGCACTGGGGAGCTGTGGCCTCATGCTATTTTGGATGCACAGTAAACATGCTGCGGTAAAGCTTAGGGGCTGGGAGGATGATTTGAACCAGGTGTGGTAAGAAGGCAGATGGCAGGGCAGGGTTCCAGGGGCAAGGCAGGCATGAACGACTGAGACCTGGGGCAAGGGAGGAACATGGGAATGAACCTTGAGCATAATGACGAGGTGCAGCTCATGGCACCACTTCAGATGCGGGGCAGGAACAGAGGTGTGGGGCTTGGGGCTGAGGGCCACCAGGATGGGCCAGAAATACAGCAAGTCCCTGGCATGGCTACAGAGAAGACACTCCCCAGCAGCACTTCTGCAGCATGGGCACTGGCTGAGCTCCAGATCTCAAGGGATGGCTGCAAGACCCCGCAGTGCTGATGGCCAGGGACAGGACAATCACAGGCATGGCGGCAAGGGTGCAGTGAGAATAAGGAATAGCACAGCTGAGAGGTTATGGAATCAAAAGGCCCAGACCTTGGTTCTGTGCCCACATGATGACAAAGAGGAAGGAGAAAGCACAAAGTCACACAGAGCAAGTGGCAACATGCTCTGTCCCATAATTCTCCCTAGAAACACTTGGCAAAATGCACGTTGCTGTATACAGTGATTTGTAGTCAAGTGGCAATGACGTGTGAGAGGCCAAAAACTGTCTTCAGTGCACCACAGTGCAAGGTAGGAGACTGCAGCCTGATGATATATTTTCCTTTGTGGCAAAGTTGATTGAACATTTTGTAATTCTTTCCTTTTCCCCTTTTCCATCTACTTAGCTGAAAGGTTCCCTTTAATATCTCATCTGGTATGGGACATATCATATTTCTAAATTATTTTAAACTACAGAACTGAAATAGTTAATGGCATCTTTATTGTTCTTCATTACTATCATGCTTCTTTTTTTCTCCAAAATAAGTCCTTTCCCCAATTTTTAAAACAAACATGAATGATATAGTCACTGTGGCAAGCCAAAATTTACAATCTAAAATCCCTAGAGAAATGAAAAAGAGTTGACTCCAACATACGAAACTTGCTGAGTAATACTACCCCTTAAAAAAATTTAACTCTAACTCTTGCAAACCACATCCTTTAGAAACAGACCTTACTACTCAATGTTGTGTAATGTCTGTGACAGTCATGCTCATTATCAGCTTTATTAGCACTTAATAACTACACAAATATTTTCCAGTTCTTTTGCTTGTTATGTCTGTGTATGGTGATACTAAATGCTGTGTCAGAAATTGCTATGAATAGGACTGTTACATTCCTTAGCACTGAGCAGTAATCCTTCTTTAGAAAGAAGAGGTGTAATTTGGAATTGAGCTTTTTCCCTTGTGTGGTGCATGCATATTTACACATACACCTATGTATGTGGCAAGCATATGTGTGTATACATATATATATAAATACATATACACACTGCTCTACATGTGACAAAAAATACAGTATTTCTGAATGTTACGGTTCATATGTCCTGCAATCTGCATATAATTTCTTATACATAAAAGATTGTACAACCAAACTGCATTAGAGAGACGTTTTAGAGTTGAATGCCTATTGGTAAGAAGACACAAATAAATACAAAAGGAGTTAATTTTGTGTCACGGAAAATAAAACTTCATGCAGAAAAATAACAATGAAATCAAAAGGGAGAAGCTGCTCTCTATCTAACTTACTAAAAGCTTATAATATCTTAATTCTGCATACTTCGTGAACCCTAAATTCCTATCAAAGTTGATAAAGCACAGTAAAGTGAATGTTGGGGTTCAAAAAATCTGTTTACACAGATTTGTGAATGAATATTCACATGACACAGCAGTTATTTTAGGACACTAGAACAGAGGGCTGAAAGCCTGTTAACCTCAGAGAGAGACCTTAGTGTAACAATTGGTACAATCAGGTGATCTTCCAGGTCTTATTTCTGTTGTTAGTTAAACAGTTCCATGACTAAACATGTCCAGAAACACCATGAGATGTGGAAGCTATGATAGTATACTATCTAGTGCATAACCTCTAAACAGACTGGAGTGAGTTTATAAAAATAGGAACTTAATTTTCTAACATTTATCAGAAAACGCACTGAAATCTCAAGTACTAGAATATAAAACAGCAGCTAAATCTGGGGTGTATTCAGCTGTGACAATAAGAGAACCCACTTTTCTACAATTAGAGTATCTTTTGAAGTCATATAACCTTTAGTCATTGTCTCTTATGCAAGAGAAAGTATGTCTCATCTCCACATCAACATATATTTGTTGATTTCAATCCCTTTGCCAAAGGCTTTTCTCTACTGACCCAGAAGTTTTGCTTAATATGCACATTATTTCATGCCACTTGCTCTCATGTGTCTCTACAGTCAACCAAATACTATTTCTATTTCATGGGACATTTTACAAAACTGTGAGAAAAGGTCATGGTTCTCACAGCTACATTTGAGCTGAGCTAATACTGAAAAGCTATGACTTATCCTTACAGCAGTATAAAGATATATGTGTTTATACATATAAACAAAAGCATTATGGCTGTCCATGGAACCAACAGATAAAGTTTGCAAGTGTCTTTGACCAAGGCATTTAACTCCCCGTGACCCCGTTCCCTTGTCTGAGAATGAAAGACAATACCACCTAGACCTCTACCTTCCTTTTATAGCATTTTTCAGATGAAAAAATAGTGTTGTTGGTATAATTACTTTGGTTTGCTTTCTCCAAAATACCTTGAAATCTAAGAGCAAATATAAACACACGCTCCTTGTTAGTGGTCTGGTAGTAGGGAAAGAATACTAAACACCCTCACATCTCATTGCTTCCTACTATGCACTATCACAGGAAGGAAGTCCTTTATGGAATATTGGCAACAATCACTACAGTGCTGAACTACTTGAAGATAATTAGCTTGGGTTCAGAGGCAGGTACAGCTAAAAAGTTGAAACTTCAGGGTGGTTTTAAATGCAGAGTAGGTATTTAACGCTGTCTTTAAACTCTTTGAACCTACCAAGACTTCGAAATCATGATGATCACTTTGTGAGAATTGATTTTTGTCCCCAAAGCATTTCTGATGGTCATACTTTCTTTTACTTGAGCTAGAAGTAACATAAGTAGAGTATTTCTCAAAGAATTTCAATGTCTTTGGGTTTGATGTTGGTCAGAAGTCATAAGTCTCTGGTTTAGGCTGTTAAATCCTTTTTGTAGCATATGCAAATATGGTATGAGATAGTACAACTAAAACAATACTAAAATTGATTAGTTTTGCAAAGGTGTGGCCTCTTGAGGTTGTAATATTTCAAGCACTCTTTTCTAAGCTACTAAATTTTTAAACAATGTGGTTTAGTAGTGATGGTATAGGAGGCGTGTCTGCCTGATGATGCAAACCATAAAGAATGCATGGGTTTTATTCTCTTTGTTCATTTCTGAGCATTATTTCAAGTAGTGTTTGAGACTATCTATATGCTAGACATTTTGGAACCTGGCTGCGTACAGGATGTCTGTCTTTATGCAGTGATAATTGGAATCATCCAGCACATTTTTTACCAATGAAAATGTCATAGATTCAGAGAACTCTCAGCTTGGAGATTTGATATGAGAAAGCCTAGTCTTGTTGACTTTGAAGGCATGAATCTGTTTTTGTGGGCTTTTTGCACAGGGTTTGTTGGTGGGAATTATGTTGACTTCTCCTGAAGTGACATATGTTAGGTATAAACATTCATCCACATATTCAGACACTTTGACAGCTCTGCTTATACAGTGTTTAAACACAAGCGTGTCTTTGTAATGGAACTGTGTATCCAGACTCCCTGAACACAAGTCTGTGCTCACGCAGGGGCTCTGAGCATGCTAGCATCGGAAAAGGGCCACTTGTGTGCTTTCTACCCTGTCATGCAGGCCTATTGCTAGTGTGGGTGAGAAGCAGACACAGCTATGCCTGCTCTGCCCAAGTCTGCCACTGCACACACTGTCATACCTTGCAACAGTGTGAGCTGTCAGCCAGGATGCCACACTGTTCCATGACTTGGTCTTTCACACAGAAGTGCCTTACCAGAAGGAGATCTTACCAAGCCTGTCTTAAGCAATGCAGGTACCTAGAGCTCATCAGGCTTCCAGCTCACCTAGTGTTGGGACTTGTATTTCCTCCGGCAGAATAAAGGTAGGTTACATACTAAAACAGGGTTAGAGGGTTGCTTCATACATGTTTCCAAATAAATAAAGAAGAGATCTTTCTATATAAATACTTCACAACTTTTCCAATAGATTTTGGTTTGAAATTTGTTATTTTCAAATACTCTGGAAGAATCAGAAATTCAGTACTTAATGTCTTCCTGTAGGGTTTTGGAACAGAATGTTAGAGTGGGAGGCCTCTGGCAGAGTTCTGAGTACACAGGAATCACACATTAAGAGCAAAGTTCCTATGAGTTTGGAAAGATTTCAGTCATATAATTGACTTAAAGAAAAAAATCTGTCTTCATTCATTTCCAGCATATTTATTTAATTTGAGACAGATGTCTGTCATTAGCCTGTTGGTGGGGGCTTGGCTCCCTGAGGCAGTGTCATGCTCTCCACTGCTCGCTGTTGCTTTTTGAGTTTCTGAACAATGAGCTTTCAGAGTTCCTTGTTATAACAGACACATGCATAACAGGTCAGAAGCCAGACTATTTTTTTCTGCAGTAGAGTTTATCAGTCCACCTACCTATTCCCAAATCTGTATTTGGATGGCATATTTTAAGAAATTGAAAAAAATGTGACTGGATGCCAAACCCCTCCTTTTTCAAAAGTTTCTGCTCGTGCACTTTCTCCTCATTACTTATCTGGTTTCTTTTTGCAATAAAGCTGCAATAAATCAGTACATTCCTGGCATTGACTGGGCCTACCTACTCACAATTATGGTTGGACTAGCTGAGTTTCCAAGAAACTAACAAGCTGAAGTGCTGGCCTTATAGCCAGTGAAAGAACGGATCAAATTTCTTTGTCCAGCTTTCATTTAACCAAACACTTACTGCATTAGGGGAATATTAGGGGAAACACATTCTGCCATAATAATTTGTCTGTAATTAAGCTTTTGCTTTAACCAGTGTGGGAAAAGAAACATTATTCTGGCTTCACTGTTGGCCCCTCAAGTCTGACTATTCTATGCAAGGGAGTCATTAGAGTTACCTTTTTTTTTTAACTGGAATTCTGTGTGCTAGGGAATAGAAAAAAATTAATTATGTCTCATCTGTGGCTTAAAAACTATGCCAGGAAGATGACTGGAAAGTTCTAAAATTAAAATTCATATTCTACAGAAAGATAACCTCTTTGTATCAAAAAATATCTGGTTTTTGCTTTTTGGTAGTTGTACACTTTCAATTCACAGATTAGACAGTTTATTTTCAGAGATTAAAAGACTACTTTTAAAAAAATTTAGAATCTTTCATTACATCACTCAGTTCTCAAATGCTTTATATTCCTCTGCTCTGTGAATCTGGAAAAGATGGATACTAAAGTGGGAGGCTGTGGAAAAGGAAGAGCATCTGACTCACATAATTTGAAATCATGGCCAAACCACTCTGCAAGGAGGAGGCTGAATGTCCTGGGAAAACTGAAAACTGAAAATTTCTTGGAAAAAAGAAATGCCAGCTCTGTTCAATTGGGTCTGTGTGAATCTCTGTATTTGGTGCACTGCTCTAAACATATACTCACCTACACACATTTAAGAGTAATGTGAGAGAAATCAACACAAGAAATGACTGAATTAATGAAACCAATTAAAATACATGCATACTTGCTAAGGCCTGTGTTTGAAATAATAGTTTGGATATTTATATATTAAATTATCTGTATATATGTAAATATTAATACAACTGATAATAACATAAGTAAAATAGAAATTTTCTTTTGACTAAAAACCCATTTTTATGCTCAAAAGTGATGCCAATCAGTTCTTTAATTAAAAGTTTGTACTCAAAGACAACTCTGTTTTGGAAGAGACCCCTTTTTGATTTTTGGAACTGTTACAGTAGAGTACAGTTATGCATGTGACTTGAGCCATCTATAATATTTTTTTTGTTACCAGATAGCTTTTATTGCTTATTTGCCTTTATTGTATATATATATATATGGCAGACCTGTTTTGAACAAGCACAAGTTTATACAGTGATATCCTCTATTAAATGTATTAACACCTGAGAAAGTATTTAAAAGTATTTCCTTCACAGATGAAAAGTTAAGTAACCAAGGCCTTGTGTGAGAATTTCAGCAGAGGATATGGGACCTCTCCATATCTGATAGAGTGGAGAGGCTGATGGGCCAGGAGCAGCACACAGATACTGCCAAGTGCTGGCTAAGGTTCCAGCCGTCAGGGATGGACACCTTCACCTATAGCAGTAGCAGTGCAAGAGGTGCTGGATATACGGGCAGGAACTGAGGCTTGTTGCTTCCGTTTTAGATCCCAGACTGGCTAAAGGCTATTTGAACTTAAGAAGATTATTTATTTTTTTCATGCAGTCAGCTGAATCACTTAATTCTTTCTGATCTGACTAGCAATATGGGCAGAAAAGTCTTCTGTTGGAGCTGTGACAAACATTGTTTCAGCTGGGTTACCTGAATGTAATGGAAAATGTGAATAACATGGCAGTGGGAAAACATGGATCCAGAAGAGGTGGTAAAGGGGAATGAGCAGCAAAACTAACTCTATAGCATGTCCTGGTGAAGTAATAACTGCAAATATTAATAATAAATCCTATGAATAATTATTAAGCCCCACAAATAACTAGTAGTAAATCCAACAGAAAATACAGGAAAACTGGTCCTGTTAGCAACTATAGCAATGCCCTGCCTAACATTGCAGTTACAAAAGCAGCAATTCTAGGGAACAATTTCTTCTGTTTTCTGTAAACCCATGAGAGCTGAAATATCTGCTTTGTACTGGGAGATGATACAGGAAATATGAAAGCCCTCTTAAAAATGGTGTACAGTCAACTCAGAAGTCACTGCAAAAATTTTTGAGATCAGTAACTTGCAAAGGTTCTCCACCCAGATGGATTATTGTCTCACTGGAAATGCCACACAGTATGAGGTGCAGAGTGGTGAAGTACTACTGATACCTCTATGCAGCCTATCCAAATAACATTGTCCCGAGTAAGAAAACTTACGTGTTGGTGAATTGGGCAGAAAACAACTCAGAAATCCAGCCTTGGGCAGTAACCTAATAGTTCAGAGCTCTGTATGTACACAGAGACTGAAAACTGAGGCATATTGCAAAAGTGATATGGAGTAAGGCAAACTAAAACAACCTTCATGTACCCTTGAGACAGAACTTGGTCCCACTAGTGGTTTGTATTTCAGCTACAAAAGGCAAAGTATCTGATGAAAAATTACTTGAAACTGGTACTGGGCTACCATCTAAGAGTTGGGAGAGCAAAGCATCTTGTAAGGCACAAACCCAAATGTTAACTCTTTTTGGCAGTTTGGCTTAAGTTATTCTAAGTGTTGTCAAACAACATGAAGACTTAGCAGTTTCAAAAGGAACATGGATGAAAAGAGAGGTTTTTTCTTGTCTTGCGATCAGGAGAAGACAAAATCAGAGGATACCTCTTTTGTGTGGCATCTCATTCTGTATTTCACATCCTAGGGAAGATCCACCAGATAATGCTGTTTGGCGTGTTCATGTATGTATGTGGACTGCCTCTGTGATGATGTTCATTTCTAGCCTGTGCAGAGGAAGACAAGTAAGATATTAACTATTACTAAGCAACTTTGGTACCCAGTAATATAGACCTAAGTGTGGGCTGCAAGGGCCGGCTCCTGAGAAAATTCTTGGAACATTCAGTGGAAAAATACTGTCCTTGTGACCCTCACTTGTTGATCATCAGCCAGTATGCTGCTGAAAACAGTGCTGAGACTGCAGAGGGATGTCTGTAGCCCAAAGGAACCTGAGGCGGTAAAAAAAAAGCCCTGGAGTGCAGTGTAGTATCAAAGCCCTGGGGAAATCATCTGGGGAAGCAGACCACTCTTGCAAACCCTTTGTGACCGTGTGAGGTTCTCCGGAATCAAGACAGATTTTGTCCAAGGTCAGAGAACCCTGGATTTGTACATGCTGTTTAGCAGATGGCTGATTGGCTTCTTTTATTCTGAGGTTTCCTGGGGATGAAAATCCCCAACACAGTTGGGACAACGAATTGAAAGCACCCAAAAAGAAACAGTATGTTCTTTGGGCTTTTCACCTTTTGAATGACTATGTGGAAAGCAGCCCAGCAAAATACTGGAGCTCTTCCGGGAATATGATCAGAGAGTCTGTTTGTTCTTCTGTTTTTGGTAGTAAATGCAGCATCCAGATCTAATGTTTACTCACCCTCTTGGATGGATGAAGCACTAGAGGGATCCAGGAAGGCATGATGTTATATAACCACAACAAGACTGGCAAACAGTACAGGTGCCAGAATTAAGAGCAACTTGCCGCATATTCTAGGCCCCAATAGATTCAGAGCCTCATGTTTAGACAGAGTCCCAATAATATTTTAGAGACTGATTTCCAGGCAGGCGATTCACCTTGATGGTCTGTAACAAGAATTCCATGGGCAGAGAAGAGCTCTTTTAAAACGTGCAAACTGCCCAGGAGTCTCCACGTCAACTTGGCTAAATGTTGAGTCAGGCATGAATAGACAAAATACATGAGGTAAATCTTGACAAATTAAGCTGCATTTCATCAAGAATCAAGATACACCCTCTTTAGGTAAGTTAAGATTTTCACTGGAATCTCCTGTTCTATTAAGCAACAGAGGAAATTCTTGGGGCAGTTTCAATGAACATGAAACCATTAGATGATTTGCTTGCAATGTGAAAGCAGAGAGTACACCATGGTGTAGAAAAGTCCTGTATAGACACATTTGACAAGATACAAAGACAAATACGTAGAATTCTAGATTCTCTGTAGATGGGTGCTTCAGAATGGTGTTATTATTCCTGTGGGATTTTGGTTACTATTCAGTGACTGACATAATTCATTCCTACATTACTGTATGTTTGAAATGCAGTCAGTATAAACTCACTGAGAAAAACTTGTACATAACTCTTTCAACAGAGATACAGGTAATTTCTTTGCTACAGATAAAACTTACTTAATTTCTGGTATTTCTTAGCATTCTATTGCTTTTTAATTTATTACTAAAAAGTTTTAGACTGTGAAGTTCAGTGGCACAATACGAAATTATTCCACTGAATACATTACAGTTATTACAATACATAATAGAACTGGGTTCTCTGACAGTATTTTGATTGGAATAGTGCTCACAGGCCAGAAGCACCAATGGAATGAAACTCTGGCCTAGTTTTCCTTCAGCATATTGCTTGCAAACTGCTAGCTGATGATGATTAGAGTCATGAAATCTTCTCCACCATTTCATGTGATAAGAAGGAAAGAAATACAGGTTTGTATAAGAGATCCGTGTAACACAAATACACATACAGAAGATTACAGGAGATTTTAACTTCATCTAAGATTGCTGTCTATCTAACAGAGTTGCTTAGAGTTTCCAGAGGGCTTAGGGCAAAAGATTTTAACATTTTCATTGCAAAACATATTTCATAAAATAATATATTTCAACCCTTCAAAGGAAGAACCTGAAAGCAAACTAACTTCTGACCTTTTTTGCTTCCCTCTTTGAGACACAGAATTATACCCATGCTAAAATACAAACTCCACCTTGTTTTTCTAATCTGTTTCACAATACAAAAAATACAGGAGTTTTGCTATAAAACTTGTCTAACAGTTTAAATGGAACTATTTAAAAGGAGTAAAATGAAAGCACAACTTTTGCCCACCGGTTTTACTTTTTTTATCTAAGTAGAATTTGAACTCCAGCTACACTATCCAGAATTCAAAACTAAGAAAAAAGAAATTAAGTGGAAAGATAACTTTCTTTCCCTCCTGATTTTGAGAGGGCTAAGCATTGCCACTTGATGAATCTATTGATCTATTGCATACCTAAAAGAACCAAAGAAAAACAGAATACCCAGAAGAAATACTGGTGAGTGCATGCTGCTTTTATGATGGAGCAAACCAGAGTGCAGGGTTAGCTGTGGTCTTTCACCTCTATGAAAACATGATCAGCGGAGAAGTTGAGTCCCAGGGACCATGACATCTTTAGAACCACACCTGAAGGAGGAAGTTTATGCTTGGGAACTAAAACCAGTAAGGCATTCTTGGCAGTTTAGCAATCTCCAATTGTGAAACAGATTATGTTGCCGATTTTCCCCAGATTTGAAGTCCTGAAATCCAAGGCTACATAGCAGTAAGCTGAATGAGTTCGAAAGCCAATAAGGCTCTCTAACAGCGTACTGCATGGTATCAGAAACCCTCTAATACATGTATAAATACATGTATTCTTTGAGAATTACACATTTAAACAAATCACAGTTTACTGGTGAAAACTTATTTGATAAAAAATTGATGACCATTCCTATTACTGCGTTTTTATAAGGCCTCCATTCACAGTTGGAAGAAACATTATTTCTTACACAATTTGTTCCACGTGGCCTTTCGAAATAAGATCTAGCAGATCCAACTAAAACTAAAAAGCTAAAAAAGCAAAAAAAATCTAGTCAAATGAAGGGAAAGGAATGGAAATCTCACATTCCATGTCTTCCTCCGGTGTTATGAAACCAAAAGCATCAAAGTTTTGGACTCTAGTAATCTCTAATAGGTTATCTCTAACAGACACATATCAAGAGCTGCAACATCTATTCACTTTTTGCAATAGATGCAAGGAATAAACCTCTAATATTAGTTTGTGCTCAATTTTAAGAGCATATACAAATTCACTCATTTCTAAACCTTTTTTCAAAGAAATAAGTCTGTTCCTTATACTCTGTGCTGCTAGATAGACAAAACATCCTATGTGGATGGCAGTCTAATAACATAATGTTCATTTCTGAAAAGAGGCAATTTTTAGAAAAGCAGCTCTTCATTCTGGAAGGGATATGCATGACCTGATGGCCTACAGATGTGCACTGAAAACTGTCTTTGGCTTCCTTCATAGAGCACCAGATGGTCTCACATCATGAGATTCCTCTCACATGTGATTATTGCAGTCTATATGCTTAGTCACTAGAGCTACAAACCCTCTAATTCCTACCTTTTTTTTTTAACCAGTAAAATTCATCAGCCACTTTCAGAGGGAGATTTTTCTCAAGGAGTTAGCAACAACTTGAACACATGGCTTGTTCAAACAGTATTTGCAAAAATTTACAAAAATGTAAGCATATCAAGTAGTTAAAAAAAAAAAAAAAACAACTTGGAATTGCTGCCCTGAGCTCCCACAAAGAAATTTAGCTTTTAGTGGTTGGTGTGGGAGGCAATGGTAGGAGGGAGATAGTAACAATTAGTAGTCTAAGTTTCAGCCCTTTGCCTAGTCTGTCTTCTTTTAGAACTTGCCACATGTATTCTTTATTGAAAAAACCTGTTAGAAAAGAATTATTGTTCTGCAGAAAGCACTCTGGTTTTCAGATCAGATTCCCATGGTTTCTGCTGGGAGTGGTTCTTAAAACAGTAGAAAGGAGTCTCTCCTAACGCTGTGCTTACTGCATTATTCCCAGCCTATCGCCGATGATATCACATTTCTGTTATATTGTGCTTTTACCAGAAAGCCACAAAGAATGTCAAAAGACTATGAAATGGTCTGGTCTAAAACTCACAGAGGAAATAACTGGAAAAAGACTAATGTTAACTTCAAAGGTTTTCAGCTCCAAAGGATTCTTTCTACCCTGAAGTCCATGATTCCTTCTTCACTTTTCTGAAAAATGGTGAATTTGAAAGGGACCGAAACCTAAATTCCAGTCCCAAATTCTTCACATATTTTGGGGATGTACTAACTGAGGTCTGAATTGTGCAGCTGACCCCACACTAATGGCTGAATCAAGCACCTCAGTTACAGGCACCTTGTGGACATAGGTTATTTATGCCTTTTTTAAAAATTAACCTATTTGATCACCATACATATAATGGACTGGATGTGGGGGGGTGGGTAGGGGTAAGAGGAAAGGTCACCTGTAAGCTACAAAGTTTAATCAATGGTTTGCCGGCAATTAAAAGCAGAAAATCCAAGTCAGTAACATTTCAATTTTGGTTGCAAAAATCAAAATTTGTTATATAGGACTAAACATTATTTGGTTTCAATTTGTTTAAAGGAAACCCTCAGGTTTAGGCAAATTCAGACATCTCTTCTGTATTTTTCTTTTTTTTTTTCCTTTTTTTTTTTAAGTAAGAAGAAATATTTTCCTTGGCAGGTAGCATAACAAAATATCTGAATATATTTTGCTAATGTTTAAACATCAGTTTGAATTTTCTGTAGGGTTTCTAGTTTTACTACAAATGAAACTAGTTAAATGATCTTCACAGTGACAAAGAAATAACTCCATTTTTAGAGGACAGTTTCTCTCAAATCCCTTTTAGTTTCATACACACTTTAAGAAGTATCTCCTCTCCCATGGCATTGCAGATTTGACTCACATATTATGATGATGAGCAGAAAGCACTCTGTGTGCTCACAGCTGTGTTCTGTGACACATGTTGGAAATGCTGTGAAATGCCTTATAAGGGATTGTCCTGGCTTGGCCTTCAGCATATTTTTCTCAGATGTTTTTGCATGATTTGTATGCAACAAAAAGTGAAGTAATCCAAAACCTGCAGATGTACAATGAGGAAAAGGCATACAGGGATTAAGAGATGTAGGGTTTTAAACATAGAAACTACAAAACCAGCTATCAGTAATCTCCAGTGATATAGCTTAATCTGGTTCATTATGAGACATTTTTGAGTCTTTATCTTTTCACTTAATGAGAATAATAAAGATTAGAGAATAAACAGAGTCACATGTTCAGCCCAGAGAAGAGGAGGCTGAGGGGAAACTGCACTGCAGTCTTAAACATCCTCGTGAGGGGAAACAGAGGGGCAGACACTGATCTCTTCCTTCTCTTGACCAGTGACAGCACATGGCTGAGCACTGGTACAGGCTCCCCAGGGAAGTGATCACAGCACCAGTCTGACAGAGTTCAAGTAGCGTTTGGACAACGCTCTCAGGCACATGGGGTGAGTCTTGGGGTGTTCTGTGTAGGGCCAGGAGTTGGACTTGATGACTGTAATGGGTCCCTTCCAGCTCAGCATATTCTGTGATTCTATGAAATCTTTATTCCACTTTCTGCTTCATATCACAGTCAGAGTCTGCATGATCCAAGTAAAAATACCCTTCAAACTGGGGGAACAACCCCTATTTGAAGAAGCACAAATAAATACATGGCTTATAGATCTTAGCTGTGTGTGTTAGTAACTATGGAAACAATGAAGAAGGTAAAAATAACAACTTACACAATGCCTGTACCTGCTAATATATTCTATACTGGTCACGTTGCTGTAGGATACTTTTATTATACTCCTATATAAGTATAATTTTCAGTTCTCAGAAGAGCTCCTTCATCCAGTCTATAGTGTGAAACATTGAAAGATCATAGTAACATCTCATTGTAAATAACTGGTGGATAGCTAAAAATATCTTTATCTATAGCATATACATACATAGGTTTGTCTGTTCATACACTATCCCTCTCTATATAATTTCTAAATTTTTTCTCCAAACACCAAGACCTCAGCATGGTGCCTTCATACCAGCTGTAAAAGGATGTCTCAGTTGTAAAGAGCTGTATAGATGAGACAATATGGAGGAAGGAGACATGGTTTCCACAGCAATATATAGGAACACGAGATGCAAGGCAACAATGGCCTTGTTTTTTGGACTTAGATATAGCTTATGTGAGGCACAGAAATATGCCAGAATTCACAAATCCCCTTCAATGCTTAACAACTTTTCACATTTACACTCTGAATACTCTTCTTCTTTTGCTGATTAGGGCTGTTCAGCTGGATTCCTCTTAATCTTTTCCTCTCTAGTCTCTTGGTTCTAGGATTATTCCCTCTAACCTCCAGTCTCTCTTGTCCATTCCATTCTGTGTTTTTTCTTCTCCTTTACTGTCTCCCCTTTTGATTACTTCCTCTCTTAGGAGAATTTCATTCCTCCTCCTAAGCATTCATGACCCATCTCTCTCTTCCCCCTGATACAGTGTTTGATTTCTCCCACTTTTTTAACTTGCTCCCTTTCTCTCTTAATAGAAATCTTCACAAAGCTGCTTCTAGAATGACGTAATTGTAGTGGGACTAAGTGTAACTACCAGGAAAACTCATACTTCAAATACTTTCAAATTTAACACTGCAGTCCAAAGATCTCATACCTATATTTCAGTTACCATCAATGCTCCTGTTAAGAACAACCGTAGCAAACTTTTATCAAAAAAAGAAACCCCAATACATTTTTCTACCCTGGTTCCACTCTCAGAAAAGCCTTCTACACTTAAAATGTTCACTGATGCTCTTCAGGGGTACTGACAGCCAGACAATGGGGAACATGAAATGTCTGTGGACCATGCAGTTTTCAGCATCAGTTTTGAATGTAGTTGCACACAACTACAATTTCCAGAAAAGAGCTAATAAATCTCTCCATGCTAGCTGACACACCCTCTGTTAAACGAGACAGTTCTGACTAGGAATTTGAAAAGCAGGAAATTACTCTTCATGTGAGAGCACCTTAATGTGATAAAAAAAAAAAAAATCAGTGACAATTTTAACTGTTCAGCATTTTGCCATTGCCTGTCCTCCACTTCCTGTCCTCTAGTGTTGGCTTTAAAGCATTTTTGTCCTGAAACTTTAAACAGTAAATTAGAAAGGAAAGTTGTATCTTCAATTATTCCATTTGTTTCAGCAAACAAGATAATGAGAATGTTATTATAACATCTGAGAGAGAAAGTCACTGAGGATGAAGATACCAGTGAGCCTAAAGGACCCAGTGGGGTCAGTCTTAACATCTCCGGACTTTATTTATTTCCTTGTTGTTGATCCAAAACAAAGCCCCTATACCAGTTCTACTTTCGATCAGTCACTTCACACCAGCATCAAAATTGAACTTCACAGAAGAGGCATATAACTTAAAGTTACAGTTTGGATCCTGTGTTAGAGGAGACAACTGTGCAATCCTTTGTTCAGATGTGCTTTTCTTCTCAGCTGTTCATTCATTTCCTCAAATACAATGAATTATCCAGGTTGCCCAATAAGTCCTCTGGTCTAATGTTATTTTATGGAAGATTGTATAAGAAAAGCCAGCAACTTCTAACCTTTCGGGATGACTAACTTCCAGTCCCTTTCTTTATAGGCAGAGGTGTTAGTCATTGCTCCTCACTGTTCTGTTCAGGGGTGTTGCCAAGTTAGTTTATAGTAATGCCATATTTTGGAAGGCAGCTGTATAGGTCCCAAACCCTTTTCCATCCCATAATGTTTTTGCAAAGAAATTATTTCCATTCCAGCCATGCCTAGATACAGGTGCATGCAAAATCAGATTTTTCCCCTTAACACTGGAATATCTGCTGACCATGCTCATGAACTACATTCAAGGCCAAAAAGCTACCACTGCTTCCAGGGCAGTAACATCTGAACTCTGGGCTCACCTAAGGAGAGGCAGATCCAGCATTCTGTTAAAGTCCTGTGACCAGCTGAAGAACAGCTGCCTGTTTGCATGGAAAAGGGGAGCACTTCATCCACAGAGCAACTGGACATCCTCAGAGTGGAAAAGCTCCTACGCCTGGGGCACCAAGAGGGAGACAGCAGGTGAGAAACCATACCGATTGGGAGACTGCTGGGAGAAGGGGATTCACCAGCTGCAGGGGGCAGCTCTAGAGCCAGTATGACCCAGGATGGGTAGAAGACAGCTTTAATAATGTGAGGTAGAAGCAGACCTGTTCAGTTGGTCCTGCAGACCAGATATCTACAGTTGTTTTACAGACAAATTCTAGACTAGTCCTGTGACCAAAAAGCCCAACTATATTTGGCAGATATGGAATGTCTAGGAGGAAAACTCAGTAGAACAGTGTTTCGTATTATTACAGATATATATTTTCCTAGTTTGTTATTTGTATGTCTAATGATACACAATTCTAATGATGTATAGCCTATCTAAAAGGAAAAGGCATACGTAGCATGGAAGGGCCTCAGGTCCTCCTCATATCTCTGACTGCCACAGCTCAATATTGTGTCTTGCTATTTCTATACCCATGAGGATGTTCTGTGGTTTACTGAAAATATAAGACTGCAACAGTCAAAGTGAGTGGATTTGTAAATGACCTGAACAACAGCCATCTTGTTATTCCCTTAATGAACCACTGCCCCAGGAATTCTGAACTGCTGCATATGTAACAATATTCAAGACCTATTCCATTGCATTACTAAAATCACAAACATGAAGAAAGTGTTTTTAGTATTAATAATAAATTCCAGACCATTTTTGTGCAGTCAGGCTCTCACCATTCATTCTGTGATGCAATGATAAAAGAAGGAAACGAGAAATGGAAATTCTGACACTGAAAGACAAAGCTCAGAGCAGAATGAAAGGGAAGTGTCTCTACATACTGATCATTGAAGAGGTGTATTACAGGAAAGCAGTGTCAAAAATCTTCTCCATGAATTTATTTCTGAGGACAAGAGAGTTTTCAACTTATATTCTTTTTAATAGTACAAAACGTGAACTAATTTATTTAATTAGAATAATGCAAAGGCATTTTATAAAAATTTTGAAATCAGCATGTGTTTATCTGATTCCATTTTTTCAGTGAACCAACTTTGGCTCTTTTATAATTACTTTCTTTTATATCTTGATCACTTTTGAAGAAAAGAGAAGTAAACTGTATTTCAGTTTAAAAGCCTTTGTCTTCAGTAACAGAAAACTTCATCTGCTGGACTGCTAACACCCAGATTTGATCTCCTCCTAACACTGTGTCAGCTCTGAGCCTTTTTGCATTTGCACAGCCAATTTGATCACAGGAATACAAAAGGTGGGATCTGAGAAGACAAGGTTCCTAATCACCTTGTATTTGCATAGACTGCTCTTAAGATATCTATCTAGGTAGCAGCCCACTCCTCCTGTCCTGCCAGATTTCACGAATGGCCCAAACTCCGAACCCTACAGTTGTTCCACGCAATGCTGCAGTTCACCTGCGTATTTCTAGATTCACAATCATGGTAAGTTTTCTTTGTTTTGGGTCTATTTAAAGCAGAACTCATTACCTCTCTCACAAGTTCTCTGATAATGACCAGCAGCTTGTCACTAAGGTGGGCAAAGTGACATTCTCCTCATACCAAGAAGTGTGAGGAGAATTTGCAGCTAACTATTTTTCTAGACTTTGTGGAAGCAGTCTTCTCTCTGGTACCTGTGTGCTACCACATGTCACCTGCCATTTCTTAAGAATGCAACAGAGCAAGTAAACTCACCCATAGCAAGGCATTTTAGGTAAAAATAGATTTCTCATGCCATTAAATCTTTTAGGTAACACAACAGTCAGATTTTTTTTGCCTTTTTTGCAGTTTCCATTGGAAAAGACTGTGTTGATCGGATAGCATATTCTGCAAAAGGAATTTCAAATGATCAAGTTCCTTGTGGTTTGACTGCACAGTAGACTGTATATTTTGACTTGTATATTATATTTAACATGTACAGAAATAGAATGCTCTCTCAACAATTGTATGACATGCAATATAAGATTGAGCAAAACAAAAGAAGTTTGAGACTATACCTAAATAAACACATAAGCTGAAAGTCTGCAATTTTCCCAAAGGATAAAAATATCTATTTCTCATTAAATTAATTAGTATGGATTTTCCATATCCCACATGTATCTTTGACCTGTAAATATTTTTAAGTGTTCCTATAAGAATGGCTTGTGAGATGCCCTGCTCAGTGGTTTTTGCAACACATTTGTTAATTTACTTGTTCTTGAGCAAAGTGTCAATAATCAAGTATGCTACAGACTACATTAGATGATCAGCTACTTCTGCTAAGCCTTTTATTGGAGTTATACCGTCACAGATGTAACTAACCAGAACAAAAGTTAGTAAAGCATATTTCTGGTAAAGCGTAAGACCAGTAGGACTCAGTTCCTACTTTCAGATGTTGGCGGGGGCAGGGGGAGAAGAAAAAAGAAAACAAACAAAAAAGAAAACAAACAGAAAAAAACCCCTTCACACCAAAAAAATCCAGTAAGATGTACCACTGACAGAGAGAAAATAAAAAAATCCATGCTAATTAAAAAAAAAACCAGGAAATGCATTGAGTTCCTATTTCATAAGAAGAACTACATATTCTTCATACTACTATCCTTTAGCAGTTAAATTATTTTTCTTCAAGGAAAACTTGGAACACAGATTTGAAAAACACATAATGACTTGTTTAGACAACTTAATTTCCTGAAAATTTAAAGAACATCCACCTTATTTTTCTGACCAGTTCACCCATTTGTCATAATATTATGCTGCAGATGCATAGCTTTGTGACCTTTCAAACTCTTGTGGTTAATTCTCACTTTGTGCTTCTATTTAATAATCCCAACAGATATGGAAAAAGCTTGCTGATTATATATTGATAGTTTGAAGGTTTTGTTATAGTTGGTTCTTTTCTTTTTTCCACTTTGTCATTGCACTGCGGCTAGAGGAAGAAGAAATTACTTAGATGTATTTCTGCTTACTCTAATGAAGCACACTAGATCTTAGCAGAGATGTACTAGTACAAATAACAATTAAAGCCAGAATAAGTAAATTCGGTAGAAATTAAGCCATTGAATGAGTTCCTTGTGAACAGGACACATTGTGATACATTCACTCCAGAGACTTTCAACAGCGTTACACAAAGAATTAATGTGGCCAAGGACAAGAAACTTGATCATGCCAAGAGGAGCGGCATTTACTGTGTCAATACATACATCAGTCATCAGTACAGGAACCTGATATAGCAAACAACTTCAAATGCAGCTGGACTGTATAATCCCTTGAAAAATGAACTGATGTGAGTTCATCTGTATGAGTAAACTAAACCCATCAGAGGTCAAGGCGCTTTCCACAGAAGCAGTTATGCAAAAGGAACAAACTGTACTCACCTATGAGCAGGCACAGAAACACGCACTGGGACATTTCACGAAGTGTAGGGGAAAAAGGAGCAGAAAGAAGGTTGCAAAGTGTAATCAGGCCTTAAGCTCTCTCTTAAGGATGGTGCAAAGAAAAGATTTCCAGTGACTTGTCCTTCCTCTTGGTTGGTGGGATCAGGCTGCCCAAGGCTGAAAAAATGACTGCCATTTAGAGAAGAACAACAGTAAACTATGAGGAAAAAGAGGTACTAATAAAGCCTGTACCTTTATAGGCTTTACTACAGGAGACAGCTGGGATACCATAAGGTATTACAAGTCTAATTCACTAACTTGTTGAGCCATATTAGCTCAGAACACTTAGTCTTCCTGATTAAAATACACTACTAAACTACATTTCCAAGATTTCAGTACTTATCACAAAGCTTTCAACCACACAAGTTGTTTTACAATCTGCTTTTCTACAACATTTTGAGTTATTTGCCCAAGGCTGTGAAGCCTTGTTATCTCTATATGGCACCTTTGCTCAAATGACCCAGGTTTCATTAGATGCATAGAAAAGATGCATGACCAGAATTTTTTTTTCAATTATCTGAGATTAACTTCCATGAGAGGTGTCACTAAAGCCATTTCTGCAAAGGAAGCAGCCCGGACCAGCCCTAGAGATTTTAAACTTGCAATTTAAGGAAGTGTCTGAGTAATAGGATCTGCCTCATGAAGATATTTTGCCTTTGTGAACAATCTCAAGCATTATAAAACCTATAATAATATTTACGTCTAATGTTCTGTTTTGCAGTGACTATTGAAAAATTGGATCTTATTACTGATCACTAGGTTGTCTAGCTTTAATTTTCAAGCATTATCTGGCATCATAAGTGCATCTGTAGACTTAAGAGAGTCATCTTTCTGCAGGCAGTTTCTTTTAGGTTAGCAGCAGTTGTTTCTTGCTCTTCACATCAACAAGTAAACAGGTCAAATTAATTTATTATCAAACTAAGAAACGTATTTTTTCTATTCTACAATTATTCTGTTATTATACCAATTATTTTTGTTATACTAAAAAGAAAACAGTTAAACTCTCCATTCATTGCTCACTGCTTCTAAAAGTGACACTGGATAGTGACTAAAAACAATTGGGATAATTGAGTAATTAGAGAAAGTAAAACAACTGGAAGAGATCATAGTTTTTCTGATTCTATGACTCAAATCAGTTCATGTGTCTAGCCAGGAAAGAGACTGAAGTTATTACAAAACACAATGCTTCTTTCTTTTTCCTTTTACTTTTCAGCTGGAAGGAAGAACTACAATTCTTTCTCTTGTAATCACTAGCGTTAATTGTACCTCTAGTGCAGTACTAAAATATGTTAAATGTAAGTTGGTGCTACCATGCTTTGATCTATGGTGGGTCAAATCTGTGAGCTACAGTAGTAGAAAATTCTTATTTTATATTATCAGTTTTCTGGCAAGTTAATCTGTCAAAATTGTTGCACCAAATGTTTATGTCAAAACATGTACGGAAATAGGGCTGTGGCAAAACTAAATTACCTTGGCTGAAGTCATTCTGGAGCTGTAGTTTCACTGCAGGATTGATCTGATTCTATCATCTGCAAATGAAAGCATCTCTTATGAATCTATTTTCTCTGTGCAACAAGAATTCCATTGCAGATGACAATGATTTACACTCTAGGTTCTTACCAGCAAGACAAAGCCAGCAAACAGCTAGAGGTGTGTGAGTTAACTCTAACCTTGCTTCTTGGTGTACTTGTAGCGGTGATGTTATAGAAACTAAAGAAACATAGCATACAAGGAGAATTTAAAACTTCAGAAAAAAAACTCAGTCAAAATTACTTTTATGGCCTCAGGGGTGAAAGGCAACATTCAACTTTGCAGTGGCAGCAAAGAAGATTCCAAGAATGAACTGGTGAGGGGCTAGCCAAGTCTGAACAGTCTTGGTGCAGTAAATGGGGTCTTTGGGGCATGCTAGGAGCTGTCACAGGCGTGACACAGGTTGACAGAGCTTCTCCAGGCTGGAGGTTCAGATGTTGCCCTAGACTCACAATGAACTGTGTAACTGTGGAGTTGGCTGTGATCTTGTGACTGAATAGGATTTCCCACCTCTACCTTGCTGCCTCCCAGAGTCCTCCTAATGCTCTTCCTCTCCAAACCTCAGTACAAGGCCCTTCCCCAGCCCAGCCTGCTGTGTTCTCCCCCTACCCTGTCTCCTCCCTGTAGCACTTCACCGCTTGGTGCCCCATGCCAGGCTCAGCTCCACCTCATTTCCTCCTCTGGCTCCTCCTACCACCAATAGCATGCGAGACACCAAGGGAAGCAAGGATCTGTTCCAGCAGTGCTAAATCTTGGGATTATAGTCAAAATGGCTCTGCATGCACTGTACAGTGCAACCAGCTCAGATAGGGGTCATAAAACACCAGCAGGAGAACAGGAGGTACAGCTCAGGCCCTGGGGTCCCTCTTGTGCCTCCTCAAAACCCCTCACCAGGCTCTCCTGCTCCCTTTCAGAGGCCTCACATCCTCATGTGCCACATGTCAACAGCTGCTCAGCCTGGTGAAAGACCTGGGGATGGAAAACAGAGCACGGACAACTGGGTTTAGTGCTCTTGTGTTTACAGCATTCTGTTTTATTTCTAAAAGCTCTGAGTGCCTGAACCATGGGAATTCTTGCAGCCCAAAAGAGCCCTTCCAACCTTCATACAGAGATGATAGCCTCAACACTAATTACAGAAAAATGGGGAAAACCAAAACCAAGCTTGGATGGCATTGGCTTTTTACTGACCCAGTCTGGATTTCTGCCCAAACTATCCACTAAAGAAAATATCATAAAATCCTTCTGCATGGGATTTGTATGTCATGCCAGACTGGCCATCAACCCAAACTATTGATGAAACAAAATACTTCCTACACAGCATTTGTACACCATACAACCCTTACTCTAAAACATTTATGGAACAGATCAAAGCAGTGGAAGACTACAAGTTCTTAACACAATTAATTTTCAACTGCTCCATTTAATATCCATCTGTTCACTCATAGGCAAGTAGACCTATCTCTTTCACTAAAATTCTAAGGAGTTTGATGTAAACATTTTTTAGTATTTTTCCTTATATGCTTATATTATGCATTTTGTTAATACATAATACTTTATGTATTAGCAGCGGTAATTAGAAGTGTTTTAATAACAGAAACTTCAAAGAACTACACAACTACAAACCGATTTTTAAATTCTAGCAACATTATAAATTTCAAATATTAAATTAAATTTTCAGCTCATGTGAAGTTGTATAACTACTGAATACAATGGAACTACCACAGATTTATTTCATCTGAGGATCAAAATGATAATGATATGGGAAAATAACCATCTATGAATTTAGATTTTATGTCATTTTTGACTCTGGTGATGTTTTGAAATTGGGGAAATATTTTCAAAGAAAATTTGAACTGTCACAGTCTTGAAATATTTTTGCATACTTTGCTTTTGTGTAACAGAATACTGCAAGAAAGTAAAAGATCGATATTTAAATGAAGACACGTTTGCATATTTCTGAGGAAATTGTGTAAATTTCCCCATTTAGAAAGCCATGCATCAAGCTGACAGTTCTTCTATTTGGAGATGTGACTTCACTGATCTGTCCATCCCTATGACATCATTTTCAGGAGTGACCATTACAAGAAAGCAAATTATTCCCTTCAGTTTGTTCTTGGAAAGCTAACCACAGAGGAAGCACTCTCTGTGCTCACAGGCAGCATCATTATTGCCTTTGTTTAGTGTATGTCATTGCACCATTTACATTTCATGTAAGAATCTATTTTCTAATTCTAATCAAAGGAATCTGAGGATTAGCATATCCCTTCAGTAATATTACTATTTTCATTTGGAAAAATCATAAGGTTGCTATTTCTGTTTGTATAGAAAAGAACTTCAAAGGCCTCAGATTTTTTAAACAGAGGAAAAATTGATGAGTATTACAGGCATCCTAACCTCTCTCAAAAAGCCTTCCTCTTGATATCAGTAAAGTTTTAAAAATAATATCTTGGCATTTTAGTTTAAATATTTGAACAGCTTTCTCTCTTTTCCACATTCAGTCACTAAATAACATTGTCCAGTGTAAGCTGCAGGGTCACAGGTTCAGTAGCTGAGGAATTTTTTGAGCAGTTGCTAAATCCTCTGGTTTTGTTTCCTCTACCCTGAGCCCACTGTGCTCATTAGACAGTAGCTGCATGTGATCTGCTACACTTGACCCCAGTCCACTCAGTACGTGTAGTCATATCCACAGCCCCATTTATATCTCACTTTACTTTTTAGTACTACCCTGCTTTCTTAGTATATTCCAAGATTGAGGAGTCAGTGAAACTTTGTCTTCTGTGCATCTTCTCTCCCTATCATTAGACAATGAAGCATACCAGTTACAGTATAGTATTCACCAGTTACAGTAGAGTATTCTTTGTATAACAAGTGCCCTTATAGCAGACTGCATCTTGCAGCAATAGTCTACCTAAACTATTTGCAAAGCAATTTCAGTAAGTATTTCCACAGTGCTTTTCATAGTATTAACTAAAATCAGTTGACAGCATTAGCAAAGAAATCATCTTCTAGCATGTGTTCTTCACTGGCTGAAATAAAGAAAACTTCAGAGTTAACCAATTTCCCTGCACAAGGACCATACTCACAGTGTCACGTCATCACAAGCAAAGCAAGAGCTGATTTCCATGCAAACTTCCTGGAACTTCTTGCAATTGTTCTATTTCCCTCATTTCTGAAGTGATGTAATTTTCACAGTGATGGCAGATTGCAAACTGCAAATTCTAAGACTAAAGAACCAATCCATTTTAGTTTCAAATTCTTTCATGTGATGCTCTGTCTGCTCTCCAGGTAATTCCTGTGGACATTCCCCAGAATACCTAAGAAAGTAGAGATAAGAACTTCTCTAAGACAAATGCAATTCTGAGAAAGTTTCAGGAATTAATGAAGATTAGCAATTTAGTGGTAGCATCTTTTTATATCGTACCTAAATAAGTTCTTTCTTGGCTGTAGATGCAATTCAGCTATTTCATAAAGGACACATAGATTTGAATTTTGACACTAAAAGCTTCAGACCAAACTTCTGAATTCTTATGACACTCTTTTCTATATGCCTTACAGATCTAGCCAAGTTTGTGGATTTGCACACAAAGAATAGCAATCATACCTCACTCCTGGTCTGCCCTGCCTTACATTACAAAGTCAATATTGCAGTACCAACCAGTGGATTGAACAGATGTGTGTCTTTAGATTAATTAGCATTCAACTTTAGCCTAAATTATGAGGCTACTCTCTTTCATCTTCCTGTATAATCATTAAAATTAAGTTGGGCTACTCTGGAGAGCCATTCAGAGCAAAGACGTGTTCTATCTCTACTGACTGAAAAGGGACTGAGGTAAAAGTGAAAATCCTAATCTCAATATTTAAAAAAGTATAAAGACAAACCATGTGAATATTCTCTTATCCTCATAACTGAGGTACATTCAGTATTGGTACTCATATTCCTCATGATCCACTACATTTTAATCACACATTCATTCTTCATTTTTCATTCAAAGTAGCCACCATATTTCAACAGCTATTAAAGGTACCCAAATCAGACTGAAAGGGGTCACAGAGTTTTATGTTCTCTATATTGTAGTTACCAAACAAAAACACTGGCTTTTGACTCCAGAAATGTTATAGTAAGCAAGTTTAAAAAAAATATTATGACAAAGCAATTTATCTCACCTCTTTTAAATAGCCTTAGAAAATCTACTGGGTCAATAGTTTCAGTATGTCTACATAAAATGGTAAATTGACAAGTACAGATCATTACATTCTACCTTAATCTTTTGTAAGGCAGAGTAAACAGAAAAAAGTAATAATAATAAAAACCCAACCAAACAAACATAAACACCACCAGCAGTTTAATTAATCCTGCACCACCAAATGCCCAGTCTTTTGGCATAAAATAGGGCCCTATTGGAAACAAGCTGTGGGATGAAAAAGCCCTAGGACATTCACTAATTGCAGAATGGCAAGCAGACTCAAAGGCTCTCAGAGTGTTGCCAGTCTGGATGAGATATATGTGGTGTGGTGTATGAGAATAGTTATTTCCAACAGAGAATTATTAGTGGCTTTGTGCAAGTCATCACCCACATTAATGACAGGAGAACTGAAGGTATCACAAGTGCTGAAAGGAACTAGTAGATCCCAGCTGACAGAAAAACCTCAGAGAGCTTACTGTGTTTAAACGTAACACATGGAAACTCCCAAACTATGGTCTCTGTGCCATGTGCACAGAGACAAAACAAAGACAAGCTAAAAAAAAGCTATTCCAGTTAAAACCAAATCTGAGTACAAGAACAAATGAGTGCAAGGTGACTATCAGTACTCTTAGGCTGATTGTCAAAGGAATTAAATAACTATTAGAGTAGTCCCACTTTAGAACAGCTCTATAGTGAGGAAAAAAAACCCAAACCAACAACCCAAATCCAAACCAAATGTTCCTCAAATAATTAAGCATTTAATGGAAAAGTACATTATTTGGCATGTGCAATAGTCTCAATCCCACAGTTCTGTGTTCCAACTTCTCTTTGATACATATCCCAGCATATTAACATTGTGCAACATCTTATTCATCACTAGCTTACAGTCATAGCAAGTATACTGACTGCTGCCTTTTTGTCACAGCTTTTAGGGAAAGTATACATAGGATTAAAATGATATTACAAATCAGGGGAAATGTGGTGTTATAACAAAAGTTCACTTGTTAGACTTCTTCCAATATGTGCCTTTTAAGTGTTACTATTAGTAAATTTTGGTGGCTATCATCATAGTCAGGCTATGCTGAAGAATTGGGAAGATACTTGAAGACAAAAGGTAACTCATAAGGTACTGAAGACAAAGGCAACTTTAGGAATTAAATCAACAGGAGGATTACATTAAGTCCTTTCTTGCTACAATTAGTCTAGTAAAGTTTTGAATTACTGCCAGGAAGTCTGTCTCAGGACAAGTTGCTTTTGACCAGCCTTAGCTGTAATTCCAGTGTTTCAGCAGTCATCTGATTAATTAGTTTTGTCTTTAACTCTTTATCTACCAGGTTCTCAGGTACTCCAAGGAGAGGTGAGATACTTAGATACTACATTTTTTAACTTACTGCATGTCTTATCTGAGAGCTATATTAAAAACAAAATTATATTAATTCTCCCTTGTCTATAAAAGGCTGAGGGCCACAAAATCTCCATGATTATTTGGTGTATAAGCAGGTATGACTGCTTATGTTTACATACCATTATGAAGCTAACTAAATAGGATCTACTTTTGTTAATTTGAGTTACCAATACAACAGACTATGTATAAGAAAACCAATTAAAAGATAGGATTTTAAAATCATATGACCTTATGTCCTGCTCCCACCCCCACCCCAGTGGAAAAATCATTTTGAGGAAGGGCACACACATGACCAGCTATAGCAACTGCAATATGTACAAGAAAAAAAAAAAATAACAATACAGAGAAAATCCTACCACTGACTATGGGGATCAGTGCCAAAGCAAACAACAAAACACATAATTCTGAAGAAAGAGAGGCAAAGACATGGTGAGAGAGCTGCATGACAAACAAACCACCAGGAAATGAAACCTAGAAGGAACCTAAGCTAGCAAACTGCAACCAGGCATTTTGGACTATACTGTACAATTTACACAGAAGCTCGTGTTGAGGGTGTGAATTAGCTACATTTAGCAAGCAACTGTCACCACACCATCAGCTGCATAGTGTTTTTGTGGCTCTGAATCTAGCCCTTATTTCTCTTCCTGTCCCCCAAGAAGAGGGAAGCTGGGGTACTTGGATTTGACAAGCCCTAGTCTATGTGGAGTACATTATTATTAGCTCACTGGGAAAAAAAAATGTTCTTGAGTCCCACACTTCACCTTGCGACATGTCCTTGTGCAAGTCAAAGCCAGACTGGAGAGGGACTTGCTCTGTGGACCCACCCGTACTTATCTCTAAAGTGTCTGTTGCAAGTTTTACTGAAGGGCAAGGTAGGACCTCTGAACAGATGCAGCAGACCCACGTCATTAAGCAATAATACTACCTTGATCACTTTCTTTATTAGTGCCAAGAGCTTTAATCTCTTCTGTGGGATGTGTGTATTTATTGTAACAGTACACAACCAGAAGTGTCTCACTGGCGTTATGAATCCCAATCAGCATTACATTAAGTAAATAAAATTTCTCTATCTTACTAAGATGAAAAATTTCATATTGGTCTATTTGTCTTGTTGCAGTAGTGAGACATAATCTCATTCTTTTGTCATATTGTTTTAGTATTTTATCTCAGGTGATCAGTAATTCTTTGGGCTTCGGCCTACTTTGATCACATGGGCCAATTGGCTGTGACTTACTTACTACAAATATACAATTTCTGTTAGAGCGATGAAAATTTTTGTTTTCAATTTTATCAGCATGCCAAGACTGGAACTACAAATGTCACTCAGGGAGCAAGTTACCCTAGATAACATTTAGATTTATCAGAAATCATCAAAAGCCATATAACTGCAGTATTGGTTGAAGCTATTTCTTAATACTGTGAAGTTTTTGAAATTACCATTGAATTTAAGTTTGTGTCATTTTACTCAGTGGAAGCAAGAAAACTTGTACTGACATGACTGAGCCCTAACCTTTTAACAGTAAATTGACAGTGAGGAGAGTGCTAGTGGATATTATAGGATAGGCGTTCTTTACCAAAAAACCCCCAACCAAGTAAAAAAAATGTTAAACACAGTGCCGATTTGGAGCTAAGAAAATTTACCATTGATATGCAGTCCTACAGTATGCCAGAGCAGTAGGGATGCTGAAAATGAGCAGTCAGCAACAGCTGAGCCAGATCCACCATTCCATTTGTAAACATGATGCTCCCTTCATTGCTTCTGTAGTTTGTATGTCATGCCATAAGATTCCTAGAAAATCTACAAGGTCAAGTGCTTGACAGCAAGGGAAAACATTATGCTTGTTTTAACAGAAGTCTTGCTTCCTCTTAGGGGCTTGCTATAATCGGAAAAAAAGTGTCCCTGCTGTTTTCATATTATATTAAAAACATGTAAGAATTATTTATTTGAGTGGTTCATATTCTGAAATTACTTGCACATTTCTCAGTTTAATTTTTTTTTTTTTAATAAGGAGTTCAATAGTGAATTTTTTTTAAATAAAGGGGTCCTTAGTTAAAATTCCCAGTGATGGTGTTAGCTGTGTTTTCTTTTGTATATTTTGTATCTTTCTTCAAGTTTGTTCATCAAAACTGTATGTTATAATAATAGCTGAACTAATGAGTTGAGTTTTGCAAGTTACATTACATAAAGATTTTCAACCTCTTATAAATTAATAGACTTAGCTCAGTGATTTAAAAAAAAAGGTGTCAAAATCAAGAACTCTTAACAGAAGAGCTTCTGAAATATGGGTGGTTTCCCGTGTACTGTAGGTACAGACCCAGTCAGTCAGGAGCTCAGCTTCCAGGTTTTGAGGCCCTGTGCTAGTAATACTTTTAATTGAGCATAAGTGTGGAGAAGAGTGCAAGACCAAAAGCAGTGAGATAAATACAATGACGTGAACCATGTCACTAAAAGCATTTGCTTCATTTTTATCAAATCAGAATTCAAGCAATGGGGAGGAAGCTCTTATCTGTGTATTCACAGTGCTGCTAAAAGGAGAATGACTAGTTTGGTCTTGGCAGTCTTCAGCTAAGTAATATTGATCACACATGTGGATAATGTCACTTTTGGATATATTCCTGGGAATTTATGCCTTTTTTGTATATCAGTTTATTTTTATGTCTGGAAATACCCATATAAATCAAGATGTTATTCAGGGGGAGTTGCCCTTTTTTGTCTTAAGAAAAGAGAACAAGGACTATTAGTTGTAAACAAAAGTAAAAATAAGGAAAGAATAAAATCCTGCTGCAAATAAACAACTGTCACCAATACAACAAATATAAAAAAATTCCTATGCCTTCATGGCCTGCTTCTATTCCTCCTCACAGAAAAGCAAAAAATAAAATAGTTCAAACTGAATTAGCTAGATGCACCTTTTTACTAATTTTCACATGCACTAATAAAACGATGCCCATTTCTCCTATGCCTTACTACTTGTAGAGCTATTTATACATTAAAAAGAGGTTGATGACACCACAGAATCAAAATTGTAAATTTCATATTCAAAACTTACTAATACGCAGTTTGCATATGCACTACAGTTTCTAAGAGCGTGCTGATTACAAGAGGGAATGGTGACAGGCATTTAGCATAAATCAGGTTAAATTAGGATCCAGCATTGCATTAGTGCATGACAAAGAGTGTCTTAATGTGCTGAAAAGCTACAATTTCCAAACTTCCCTTTTTGCTGATGTCACATCCTCTTCTTCAGAAAGCCTTTATCTGTCTCTCATGTACTTTTCACCTGCTGCTGCACAGGAGGAAGTATATCAAGCAACACTTAGCTCCAAAAAAGGCATAAAAAGGGAAAGTTCACTTGGCCTCAAATAAAGAGATCAAATGAAAAGCAAAAAACAAGAGTTTTGAAACAAAACCCTATCACACAGTTCTGGTGCTGATTGCTGGTGTTGGCTAGAGTCTGAGAAGAATAAAGCATAAGAACTTGGTTCTTCAAATACATTAAAATACATGCTGTAGAATTTCAGAGTATCAATATCAGAATATTTGAAATGATGTTTTGCACAAAGCTCCTCTGTCAAGCTGAAAGTGGCACCTAGCAATATCTCAGTGCAATCTATGTTAATAAAGGTACCCACTTGGGAAATGGAAAAGAGCTGGTCCTTGGGTCAGGTTCTACCTTAGAGTAAATGCAGACTCATAATTAAGCCCATATTAAATGAGAATGAAAATTTCACTCCTTTTTACTTGTAGTAGTGCATCCTTACTGGTAGTAGCAAACATGAAAATGCACAGGCAGGTTCCTGTATTTTTATCCTATCACAGAGACACACAACAAGTGAGGCTTAGAAAGTCTGCAAGATACAGTCTGTGCTGTGTGGTCATACCCCGTCACCCCACAATGGTTAGCAGTTGGGAGTGCAGCTATTTCCTATATGGAAATGATCACGTTCTAATATTTTAACTGTGGATATAAGTAGAAAAGTTTTGTTGGCAAATTTAAAGCAGGATTAATGTGATATTCACTGAGCTGGCTGTCAGAAGATAACATTAGCTGATCCCTTGACACAGTGGTATTGGTCTTGAGAAGGAAATGAAATCTATGTGTGTATGTTTTAAGCCTGCTAATTGAGGCAGATACTATTGCTGACACATGCAGGTCTTACACATGTCTAAATATCATATACTTTGAACATGATTTTCCCCGCCTTTCTATCATCAAATTAAATCCATAAAGCTTAAACTACTATATAGACAGTTAAACAAGATTAGAATGTGTCCTTTTTAACAGAGTTGCAAAACTACACAGAGATTACAAATAAATGCAAATTAATTAGAAGTAGGTGATCTAAAACTCTGTTCCAGGTTCTACAGGTTCAGACTTGTTATCAACTAGTACCTTTAAATTTCAAATCTAGGTTGTAGAATTTCTAATTGGAAAATCTTCTGACAACTTCTCTCAGATATAGAGAGAATTTATGCTTCTTTAATAATAGAAAGTAATTTTTGATCTGCCTCAGTAGTACACACTTTAGCATTCAGCTAGCTGTGTAGAAGGGAAATCTCTGAACCTGAGGCAGGACACAATCAACTTACTTTTATTTCATGTCCTTCTTCTGAAAGCACTGTTGAAGCAAAATTAGTAAAGGGTTGGGTCACTCATCTTCAAATCAAAGACACTTGAAAGAAAACAAAACCAAAAATGCCATTATACTTTGCAGAATACTTCCAAGACTAATGACAAAAATACTTAAAAAGCTGGAGTTGCATCTCTGGGTATATCCAGATCAAATTTATTTTTTGCAATTAAAATATGTTATTAAGAGAAAACAAAGCCTCTGAACAGATAAATATTTTGACTGTGAAGCTGGAGTTATGATTAAAATTTTTGCTAATACAATTAAACCTGTGTAATTTTCTTGGTCAAAGGATTTCTGTAAAGTTCTGTGCATATTCCAGCTATATTGCTGTTATAGGTCAGTTCACTTATCTGGCACAAGTAAGCTATACAGGAAAAAAACAGGTTAAAAACATATGTAATGAATATATATTTGGCATATTTTTCTTATATTAATTACCCCGTCTCTGAAAGCAAGCGATTATAAAACATTTATACTGGGACTACTCTTCCAGACGATAAATAAAGTTAAGAATACAAAAATAACCTAATGTTAACAATATCTCCATTGCACTTAACAGTCTATTACTTGCCCCTTTGCTCTCTTTGACAGAGAAAACTGGGAGAGTTGGTGGAACAGACCTGAAAGGAGATGGAGAACCCAGCCGGGTGAAGGCAATTAAAACCCACAATTAAAAGGGGAATTAGTTGCTGAGCAACGACTGTGGAAACTGGTGGAAAACATGATGTATTTGCCAAGTTATCAAGGCAAAATACAGAGCTGTTATAGACACTAACTGGAGTGTCAGTTTAACTTAAGAGCATTTTTAGCTGCAATTTTTCTTTTTAAATAACAGAGTTTTTCTTTCAGAATTAAATTAGATCAAGTTACGAATCTTGATCCGTAAGTTACGGGAGACAGTGAAGCAGGAGATAGCAAAAGAGACTAATAAAAGCTGGTTCCCCGCCTGCCTTTCTCAAATGCAAATCTACACTGCTGATTGCTGGCAAAATATCCAAAGAGGCAGAACAAAACTTGCCTGTTTCTTTCCTGGCAGCAAGAAAGAAAATATGTTTCCCTGCATACTTCTATTAGTTTCTTTCCACTTTAAATATTTCTTGTGTCATCAAGGCTAAGTCCAAAAAAGTGTCTCACCCCATTCTTTATTTCAAGTAACACATAAAATCCTTTGTGAGTCTAGTATTTTTTGTTCCTCAGATTCCTTGTTCAAATGAATCACTGATCAACGCACTAGTCAGTTCATGGGCAAAGCAGCCCATGTTTATATTCAGAAAGTGTCTGAGTTCCAGTTCTTAGTGCTTCCTCCTTTCTTTCCTAGAAAATGGAAGTATCATAATCTTTATTGTAAAAAGGCTTAGGAATTAGCACAATCCATGAAAGAGAAAGTTCTCAGTGCATGCTTAATTCAAAAACTTTGTCAAGAATCAAAACTGTTAGTTATGTATTTTGCACACCACTACACATGACTTCCCAATTAATTCAGTCGGTCTTTTCAAACAAGTAACAAAGAATAAACATTGAACTTTGAACGAGTTTGGGGTTTGGACAAGAACCTGTAAAATATTCAGAGCTATTTAAGCCAGAAGAACAGAAGGATCGGATACAATCTTTCAGATCCTGGGGACATAGCTTTGGACTGAAGACAAGATAGCAAAGTCTGGATTTAAGCAGAATTGTGCAGTAAGAGTTTAAATACTATCTTGAATAAGTTTGGAAGCTGAAATTCAGCCAATTCTGGCCTCTCTCACTGCAATTCCACCTCTCCCATTAAATGTCTGTCTCTGCCTGGCAGTCCCACTTGTTTGAAAAGGTAAAACCTCAAGTTCAAATTCCTCCTGAGATTTTAAAATTCCAAGGTGATAAAATCTCAGCTCAAGTCTCTGCTGTTTGTCAAGAGGTGCCTATGTCAAGCCTGCTTCTCAGAACAAGGGAAGAGAGGGAGGAAAGGATCCTGTGAAACATTTGAAAAATGCAGTTCAAGATTTTGTTTGCCTACCCAGCTTTTATGTTTAATTGAAATACTTTGAAGATCTTAAAGCTCCAACAAAGTTATTAACAGAGTAAAGTAATATTTAAGATTGGAATTGGGTAATCTAGATGATAATATAGGCTTCTTTTTCTAAAGCATTTCAGGAAAATTTATCAGGGCTGCTCATGAAAAAGAAAAAAGGCAGGAAAATAGAAATACTATCAAGGACTGCAACAGCAGGTCCACAGTTTTTTTACTCTTCTCAGGACTGCTAGTTAATCAGTACACCATTATCTGCCTTTAGTGTCTTGCAATATTGCACAATATTGTATTTGATAAAGGAAAAGATCCACATGGATGCTACAGATTATTCACAAAGAAGGGCAAAGCTACATATATCTAGCTAAATCTTTCCAGATATTTCTGTATCTTTCAAAATCTAATGTGTTACTAGCACAGGGAGTTGTTACTGAATTGATACCCAATGCACACCCTGACTTTTACTGGCAAAAATGCATCTATGCAAAAACCATGCAAGTTGTGCAGTTTTTTCCCCCTGCATTTAGGACTTACACTAGAAAAAGGGAACTACCTCCAACAAGATTAACTGCTGGACATACAGGAACATGATTCAGCATGAGGCACACTGTGCTGTATCTATGTACCTGCGTGAACGTAAATATGCTTCTGCATTATTATCAGACTCAACCTTGTTCTATTTATTTCTCCCTTCTTGTGTCCCTTTGCCAAAAGACAAAGTGAAAACAATTGCACTGATTAACAGGCAAAGACTATACTTGCTTTGCATACTTTTTGAACATTAGCCTTATTGGTTTCCTGAGAAGTAAGAAAAGGAGACATACAAGTCTAGCAGTCCTGTTTGTGTCTTGTGCATTATGTTCTGCTAAAAAGAAAAGAAGAAAAAGTATGAATGATAGACATAGCATAACATCAGTTTTGCAATAAAAGCAGAGCATGGGAGACTGCTGAGATCAGGAAATTAATATAAAGCCAATTCCCCAACTGATTTTAAAAAGAATTTTTTTCTAGGGACCTAAATGAACTCTTCAAATTTGCTGCAACCCATGAAAGATTGTGGAGAAAAGAGGAAACCTAGATGACAGGACAGTGTTTTGCAGGAAGGAATGGGTAGAGAATTGTAATTTAATAAGAACTTTCATTTTTCTGATGTCTTATGCTATATTATCCCACTTTAAAAGTGCATAGTTCTGATTTTTGTCTAAATGCAAGTTAGCTTTGAGTTTATAAAACCCTTTAAAGTGCTAAAGTATGCAGAATTTGGCAAAGCAATAGTACCTCAGAGTTTGCACTAGCTTGGGGACCTGCCACCAGTAGACATACTCCTTACTACTGCTTCACCAAAGCACTGAGGAGACTAAGTTTGTAACTGGAATCTTACAGAAGGATGGCTTTGACTTCTAGATGTCTTAGATTCCCAAGGAGTATTTGCTCTTTATTTGAAAGGTACTTTTCCTCCTGTTCTAAGAACTGTTGTACCAATCAGATACTGAACCACACTGTTTAAATCTGAAGGAGGTGGGGGGAAGAGATACATCATCCAAGATGTTCCTGTGGGTATCAGCAGGAGTCAGTGTGGTTTAGATGATGGAGGTTGATACCAGGAAACAAAAACTGGTCTGATGTTATTTTGAAGTTAAATATCATGGGGAAAGAACAAGATAACTGGACTAAAATTAAATCAGTTTTGCAAACTTAAAATCCTAGACTATCTAGCTGTTAATAAAATAAGCTGAAAGTACACATTCTGATAATAACTGATTAATGTTCTTCATTTGTAGTTTTTCTTTGTTCTAAGGAAAATGCTCAACATAAGAACATATCTCCTCTATGTACTTTACATTCTTTTCAATTACACTCACAAAGCTCTAAGCACTGCTAATCAAACAGCTACATGTTCAAAGTCAACAGTTTGAAAATGCCAGCATTCAGGCTTTACAAGAGACCCCAACTTGACTCCTAATACATTAAAATAGAAAATATAATGACACAGTTGTTTTAAAATCCTTGAGATTTTCAGGGTTCAACATTCAGCCCTTTACTACAAACCACACAGCTTTTCTAGCTAAATACTGGTTACTGGACCTTTACTAACTCCTAAATCAATTCATGCAGTCACTAGAAGTGCACTCTGTGAGCCCCCTGATATGGTGAAAGAATGCATTTGGGTGCTGGCTGTAGAGCTGGCTGTTCCACACACAGGAATGTAATGCCTTAGGCACCAGCTAATGCTGTAGTCATCTTGTCCTTAAACTGGCTGAGTTAAAATTATAATTGCATTCAAAGACAGAGAATGAGTATGTCTGTAAAGAACAGTATAGAAATATTCAAGAAAACTCCATCAGACTTTGTCCTTCAATCAGGTCTAAGACATTTCTTTCCCTTTATACTGGACAGATAGAAAACTGATTGGCGGCACTAGTATCCCTCCCTTTGCACATATTTTTTTTGTCGGGGCTAAAATTTTAAGTGGCTTACACTGACTTCTATAATTTGAGTTGACAGGTAACCCAAAGCAGCAGAAAATATCTAATAAGTGATATGGTCTCTGCCAGTACTTTGTCAATACTAACTGGCATCAAAGAACAGTAAGAATCAAATCCCTCTTTATGTCACAGCATCACTCTCTCCTGTCATGATGATGAACTCAGCTCAAATCATGCTGCATTAGCCTTTTATGTGTTTTATTACTTTCTTTGTTCCTTGAAAATAAAATTTAAAGTCTGACACTGGGGCCCAAGTATACTAAGTTCAGTAGATATTATGTATTGTTTATACTGTTGTGTCATTTTAAAAAAAAATAATGTCACTTTACAGTGGTATTTAATTTTTCAGTAAGCTGTGAGCAATTATGTCAAGTTAAATAGATAATTCGCATAGTGTTTGGATAGTGTTCTACTGGAGTAGCAGGCTGATTATGTCCGATTATCAAATCCAGAACTGTTCTCCTATAGCTAGTCTGATCCATTTTTCAATTATCTTTAATCTACTCACCCCCACCTCAGCAAAAAAAGGCAGCTTCAACAAAGTAATGTAATGTCAAAGAACAGAGATGCAGGAGATTAAAGAAACTCAATTTAATTTTGCTGGTTAGTACAGAATGGGGTTTTTATTGTATCAAATTACTGCAAAAGAGAAAGCCATTTTACAAGAAGATTAAACACTACAATAGCAAAGTCAAATGGAGTGCTGTTTACCTTTTCCTCTCTCACAGTTCCTAAAATTAGGTTTAATGACAGCCTAGGGACCACGTTTGTTCAAACTGAAGCTTTGTTTACTTCACCCATGTAATTGCCTAACTTTCAAGGCATGTTCGTACCAAATATTTTTAAAGAACACTGAATTTGAGTAGAACTACCTTCAATGAGAAGTTACACATGCCACATCTAATATTAATAAGTCAGTATTTTTAAACAATCTATGAGAAAGGGGAATAAGTTTTACTAACAGTTATAAATAACTGTCTAGTAAAAAGGATTTATTTCAGTCCTGAAATTTAAAGAGTCATGAGCTGAGACTGGATTCAAGATTAAAAAAAAAAAAANAGGCTACTCTTAATGTACTTGCCTTCTTTTAAACAGGTTTTATTGTCACTTCATATTTATGTTGCTTTTTAGGTTTTTTTTTTCAGTTTGGTCTCATCCTCACAAACTCAGGCATGAAAAAAATGTCTCAAGAAATAAGGTTTGGTAGTTGCACTTGTGTCTAACAATATTTGGGAAAAATAAATCTTATGAGGGAGGTGCCTAGGAACTGCAAGATTAATTTATGCCAATAAGATATAATGGGGTAAACGAAATAGCCCAAGAGACTACTTCACAACTGTGATGGAATACCTGGAATAAGGGGAAGACAGACAGCATCACGGTGTCAAACAACAGATTCAACCCTGTAACACTTTGATTTGGCTAGCCAAAAGCCTCTGGGCACAGAAAGAACGGACACAATTTAGTGTCATTATCTCCATAGTTTGTTGTTCTCCAGTGACATTTATTACTACTTTTGTAATTGCTTGTCCTCTAGCAGGAAAGTGTCACTAGTAAACAAACACAGCTGAACACAGCACTGCAGCAGCACCCTGGCACTCCTCACAACACAGCTGTGGTATTGCAGCAGTCACTTGCTTTCTGATGTCTTCTGTGCACCAAACCAATCAAAACATAGTTTAAATTCTCATTTACATGATCTTATTTACCCTGAGGCATCTCTGAAGATCACAGAAATAAAATGCACACAAATATGTTGGTCAAATTCTTTTTCATAATAGTTCTGCAAAACAAGATTTTGAAAAGGATAATAAATGCATCGCACGTCATTCTGTGAGTAAGAAGTAGGAACTTGGAGTTAACGCCACAGCTATGCTGACAAGAATTTTCAGAGGGGAAAAGGCTCAAAGCCTCCCTCTCTGGGATGCCTGCCCTGCCTCCCAAATAGGCATGCTTTCCATGCAGGAACCTAGAGCCCATCCAGACTCAAAAATTCCCACAAAATTTGTTCCTTTGCTAGTGTCTCTTTTTAAAGTATCCATAGGATAAGTGAGGAGATGTATGTACGACTAATGTATCATACATGTCAGAACTGGATTTAAAATTTAAACTAGTTCTATCCCAGTGAAACTATTATTTTCTCTTAAGCTACACGTGATTTTATAAAATCACAAGGTATCTTTAGAATCACAGAATAATTTCAAATTGTTTAGATAATAAGAAAATCAGGGATTCACAAGGAATTCAGGATACTGCGGCTTTCATTGGTATGGAGATTTCAGGAATAAACACAGCTACTTTTAGGTATAAGATTCCTCACTCCATTACACTAGTTTAATGACTTTGCTTACCACAGGGAAATTATACTAATTAAGTTTCTGTGCATCAAAAAGGGAACTTAGTAACTAATTTCACAACATTATATAAATCTTCCTAATTAAAAATACTGTTTCTCAGTGGTATTTGTGAGTCTGTGTACACATTTATAACACAGTATTTGATAGAGAAGCTCTGCAAGAGAAATGCTATGATATTTATGGATGCAGGTACCAAATCAGAGATTGTTACCTAAACTTCTGGGATTTCTAATGAAATATAATTAAGTGTATAATTACATTATCTACTCAATCATATGGGCCACTGAGACAAATTAAACAAATATTTGAATTCAAGGTATCAGGAGCAATTTCATTGTGGAAAAAGCTCTCAGGGATTTCAAATCTTGCTCACACAAGTAAATTTTATACTATTGGGCATGACAATATTGCTGACTTTTATGTTTCATGGAGTAATGAACGTTTCATAGCACTACAGAATTTCAAAACATTAATAATTATTACAAAATTTTACTTACAGTCTTGCAAAACCATCAGCGTAAAGAAACCAATCAGTTACTGATGTCACCTGAGGCATTCTACTTCAACAATTATATATGACAGTACAGAAAACACAATGTGGCAATTGCTTTGCTAAGCAAAGAATTATTTGTAGCTCTCTCTAAGCGGACCAGTTTAGAGACTTGGCAGGTCATACAGTAAAAACAAATGTCTTTTTTAAAAAAAAATGGAATTTCACAGACTTAGTTTTGCTTTTTTCCTCACTTTTTCCATAACCAATTGATTCCATAGCATACATATTAAGGAAAGAAAATCTGTAGTATCTGCTTGCAATCTGGTAAACCCTCCAAATGGTGAACAATCATGAGTCCACCCAGTTCATTAGAGTGAAGATGTCACAGAGAAGAAGAGGTCATCTAAACTAAATTATGCAGCCACGTTTGTGCATGTCTCCCACATATTCTAAAAAGTCACAGCAAGATCCTAGTCTCCATCAATAGAAATGTTCCGTTTATTTCAATGCAGATATAGATTGACTTGCTTTAGATGCCTATTCTAAGAAAATATGGATTTTACCTAAGGAATTAAATTTTTTTCAGCTGATTGTATAATGAGCACAGGATGACTAAATCAGTTAGAGGCATGTACAGAGACAATGCCTGCATTTTGACATTCCACTACAGGAGCCAAATGCTAAGTTTCTAGACAAATTGCCAGAGCTCTGTGTCAGCAGAAGGCTTGCCTGCATCTAGCAACATATGCTTGAAATAAGGCACAATTTTTCTGTGTTAAATGAGCTGTTGAAATACCATAAAGTGGGCAGGAAATGTGACCAGAACATCACAGTTAAGTCACTGGCTACTGAGCAGACCTCAGAGGCATCAGCCTGTGTCAGGCTGTGTGAGGTTCCTCTCCTCTCCCACACTTGTCAGTGCCTGGAGCTAGACAGTGCTGAGCAGTTCTCATTCTGTGGTCAAATTTGCTCTTGGCCAAAGAAGAGAAAGAAGAGCAGAGGTGGCAGCAGCAGCAGCTTCTCGCCTCAGTGCTTCTCCCTTTTCCATCACACCCTTCCCCTACCAAACTGATCTAGCTACACTGCCCTCTTCCATTCTTTTCCCCCCATTCTCCAAGTTTTCCCTTCAACTTCCTTCCCTCAGAATGGCTATCTTGGTAGTTATCCTCTTTCCTGTAACCATACAGTTCCCCTCATGTGATAGGTAAGCTGGTTTAAACAGTTTACTCTGGCAAACTGGTGGCCTCCTTCTCTCATGCTGCAGCAAGGAGAACGACATCTAAAAGCCTAGCGTTAGTGAACACTGAAATATCTTGCTGGAAATTGGAATAAGGTAGCAGTGATCACACTGGTTATTCTGGACAAGGTCTGGATGGTTCCTCATCTGTCTCAGTTGTGGGAACTCATGACAAAAGACATGGGAGTGAGAAGGATGGGCAGGAGAAGGGGATCCTGAGACTATCTGCACAAAAACTGGAAGCCACTGCTGACCCACTTTCCATCTTTTGTGACTGAACTACATGAAATTAAGTGGAATTAAAGCCTAAAGGTGACCTTAGAGTTTTATATTAGCATCTCTGTCTTTAAACATGTGAGTAACTGTTTCTCTTTTTAAAGTCCTTTGAAAATGAACTGATCTTATAAAGTCGCCATCTGGAAAAGCTAGACACACAAGATTGTATTCTACACTGAGTTAAAAGCATGTAATACTTTTCGCTGATGTAATGCTGACATACAGCTACATAGAGACAGTGCTGAAATTTGATCAAAAACAAAGCAGGAAAATGAGAAGGTGTATGGCTGGATTTTAATGAAAGTATGCCAATAATTTAAAAATCAAAGGTTTGGGTGTAACTTAGAACATACTATATGAATTCTGATACAGACTCTGGTTGATATAGATATTGTAGTTTGTTCCATATGCATTTATTCTGCATTATGAAACAGAACTGACTGCTTGCATACAAGTATGTGTCACTCATGAAAATTAAAGGTAATTAAATATGAAACTTCCCCATTAGTCTTCTTCTCCTACCTATATGTTCCAGGTACCAAATCAGCATCAAAATAAAAAGAAGAGTCAGCTTAAGACTGTAAGTGCATATGCCCCTCTGAATTACGACACAGGTTCTATTTCATAGTCTGTTTCCCACCTTCCTGCGGCAGTCCTGAGCTCCTGCGAGCACAGCTCCCTCTAGAGCTTGAGTATTACACAGAACCACAACACGCAACCCCGGCTCCGAAGCTTGGATAAAGGCTTGGATAAAGGCTTGGATAAAGGGGACACCGTGAGACCCGCACGCAGCACAGGAGCCCGGCGCAAAGGCTGAGATTCGGAAAACCTTCTGTCAGAAACAGATTCCCTGGGCCTGTGAAAATACCTGCATAACTTCCCAATGTGAGCTTGTAGGAAAAGGGTTAACAGCCCCTGGCTTATGGGAGAGATGAGGTACTAAGCCCTGAACACTTGAAACTTACTTTCTGTCTAGTGTGACCGGTGAGCCTTGACAGGGTTCACGTTCGCTCGGAGTGAGGGAATAGAGGATGTGATCTAGCTGAGCAGCTGTGTCCAATGCCCTTGGTGGTGAGGCAAAGACTGACATTTAACCCTTCAGAATGTACAGGATCCAAGTTAATTAACCCAACATAACTTCTGCATGACCAGCTGCCCCACAGAGCAGCCACTTCCGAGCTGGGGGGCAGTTTGCCCCTTGACAGCCAGCTAAAGATCTGCAGTGGATGAAGCTGGTTATCCAGCTGTGTCCAGTTTCAGCAGCCTTCCAGGCGGGGAACGGAGGGGTGGCACAACTGCCTGGTGACACCAAACAGGTAGGGGGACACGGACCGCTGGCATGTGTGTCCAGGTGTGCCCTCACGTCCAGGCGGGCCCGCGCCGCGGTGCCGGGGCTAGAGCCCGCGGGACAAGGCCATCCCTCAGCACCCCCCTCCTCACTTCCCTAGAAGATCCCCCGCTGTGCTTGCTCAACCCGGCAGCTCCCGACCGCTTCCGTCGCGTTCCGTCCCCTCGCCTCCGCCGGAGGCTGCGGGTGCGGCGTAGAGTCCCGCCTCTCGTCTCCTGCCTTCCATATAAGCCGGCGGCTGCTGCCCCGCCGTAGCTCCCTCACGACGCTTCGACCCCAGGATGCTGCGCGCCGCCGGCCCGTGCCCCGCGCTGCTGCTCAGCGCGCTGCTGTGGCCCCTGGCAGCCGGCGGTGAGTGACCCCCGCGGAACGGGCGGACAGGGTAGTGTGGGAGGGAGAGCCCCCGGATAGGGTGTCACTGAGGGAGCCCGAGGACAGCCGCCCCGCGCAGGAGGAAAGGGGACAGCGACGTTCGCCATCGGTCCGCGGCGGGGCCCGGCTCCGAGCCGACCCTGCTTCAGCAGCGCTCCGTCGCCCGGGCCGCTAGGCGCTGGCTGCTGCTGCGGGTTCCTCGCTGGCCGCAGCGGTGCTGGGGAGCGGGGGCAGCCTCTGGAGTCGGCAGTTGGAGTGAAGTCGCAGGATTTCCTCCCCTTGTCCCCAGCTCCGAGCTTGTCGAAGAGGTAGAGAAGGTAAACGGGTGAGGTTACAGACGTGCGAGGGGTTTTCCCATCCGGCTTCCTCCCAGGTATTTCCCCGCAGCCGCTGTGGCTGGGGGGATCACCGCGGCGGCCTTCCATCTGCATCAGGAGGACACGAGCTCATCCCGGGGTGGCCTCTCTCAGATATAGTAGGTGTGTAGGGTAACCATTGATTTTTAAAAATACTTTATCTTCCCAAAATATGTAAGTGGGAATCTAGGAGCTAATGCTTTCTGCGGGAGATACAGCTAGTGATGACTTTGAACTACACCGCATTTGTTCAGTGCTTGAACATTCTCATGTGTATCTTCAAGCTTTTGTATTTTCTGCAGAGGTCTTGGATCAAAAAGGAAGTATTAAACAGAACTCCAAATGAGCTCATAAATTTCAGAGTTATAAGACAGAAAATAATTTCCTTCTCATTTTTCACTTCTGCCAGGACACATTCCTTTAGTAAGAGGAGCAGTCCTTTAGTAAGGGCAGGACTGAGCCATAAGGGCAGGACTGAGTCTTTTTCCCCAAAAAACCATTTCTAAGTGGCAATTAATGGCAACTGCTTCATTTAACTAAACAGTGACTGCAGAGAAACAGGAATTATATATAATATGATTTATGGCAGTCTTTTCTGTATTTAAAGGCTATGAAAAACTACCAACAGCCGTCAATATAACTTGGTCTTCAATCAATTTTAAAACTATACTACAGTGGCAACCAAAACCATCAGGCTACTTCTATACTGTAGAAATACATGGGTAAGTAGATAACACCAAGATATGTTCATTAATGGCAATTGAATGATATGAAATTAATGGCAAATGAAAAGAGAGCATGTTTGAATATTTCTGGGAGTGAATGTAACAGGAAAAGTGCCCAAATATTAAGATGTAGGAAAATTGTCCACCCAGCTGTTAATACTTCTTAGTGTCCAGCTATAAAAATATCTGGTTTAGACTTCTGGCTTTGCCCACTTGAGAAATGGGGAGTTGAGCTTTGGATCAATATTTCAGTTCTGGGGTTTAGTGCTGCTCAAGAGACCCAGCCAGGATACTCTGAAGAAGTTGATGCTCGATCTGACATATCACCTATTAGAACTTCACCTTTTTATGTCTTTCAAGGTGTCTGGACTTGCGCCTTCAGTCTTCGGAGGTGTCTAATAAATGAGTCTGCATTTTATTCTAATTGGTGAATCATGGTAATTAATAATTTTGTCTTACTGGGTAATACTAAAAATTACCATTGTTCATCTACCTCTGTCGAAACCTCCTCTGTCATCATGTTTTATGTAAGCTGTAAAATACTGTGGACATAAAATGTAGCCAGCATATGTAAAGTGTCTAATGCCTCTTTCAGAATTGCACAACTTCCGTGAAGTTCAGTAATAAATCTGTGCTGGTTTTATCTCTCATTTTAATACATAGAGCATTGTTAAATATGCCCTAAAGGGATAACGCATCATCAAACTCCCTACATATCAATGAAAAAGTGGTACTATAGTCTCTTCTGTCTCTAAAAGTGGCATAAAATTGAGTGTTCTCTCATGACTAATGGTTGAAATACCAGTGTAATGGCTTAATGTGCTCTTTCATTCTTTAAGGGATTAGATTAATAGACTTAAAAGCAAAACAAATTTTATTTAATTTTTGAATCTGGAGATTCTTTCCAGACATTTTGCTTGCAAAAAGTTGAAATCTGTTTGCCCTAGATTCAGTATGGAATCAGGTGTAGTTATGCAGCAGAGGCACCTCTTTAGACTAAAGTTGCTGTTCTGGAGAAAGTGTGCTTAAATGTTTGCTTTCTTGTGTATGTACATTTCAGAGTACATTTGTTTCATAGCAAGGGTCAAATCTCTGTCCCTTTTCAGTGTATCTCCTGTGGCACTATCCGAACTCATCTATGACATAAGAAATCTGGTGATCTGGTAAAAGGAGTTCAGGTGACTCTAAAAAGTAAAACTTGATCTACTTTGAGGAAAACCCATTTGTTAATATTCAAACAGTCAGCATTCGCTCTTCCAGCTGAGATAATACAATTTTTCTTCTCCTTAATTCACTTGCAAAAAGAGGGAAAAGAATTGAAGGAGTAATATCTAATCTGTTTTTTAATTCCTTCTTGTGAGGAAGTAAAATGAGAAATTAACACTTTTTTTGTAGTCTCATTATTATTTCTGAAGTAAATGGACCTGCTTTCTATCATTTAAAAATCAAGGCAAGTGGATGGGTCAAGTTTTTTTGTCAATATTTTTTAAATTGTAATTCTGCATTGAAATGTGCTGCTACTGTCTGGTTCTTAGTGGCATTTGCCCAAAACCAAATGATATACATGTGGAGACATTGCTGTTCCATTAAACAATCGGTGTCAATAGAGCTTCCTGTAACAGCTGATGTTTCTTAAGGCAATAGTTTTCAAATGAATCAAGGATACATCTTCAAAGTGATTTATGCATCTAAAATTTTTAAAAATACATTCTGCAACTGCAGAAAAATGCAAAATCAGAAATATTTATGGTTTCTATTCAGTTAATGTAAAAGGTTGAATTTTTAATTCCTATATGTGCCCTATAATATATTTCTGTAATTAATATTGATCATATTTGATTTACTTGATCCTGCTTTGAATTGTGAAATACAGCTATACAGGATGGTGGGTTTTGAGGTTTTCTCATCTCCTTTTCAGCCTAGTACACCTGCAAGACTGTCCTAGCAGATGAGGGAAATCTATACAGTTTGAGGGGAAAAATGTTTTTCAGTGTATCTAAATATGTAAGTGACTGGTTTGAAAGTGTTGACACTTCTTTCTTGCTTTTTTCAGACAGACATCTGACGTAAGGAGAAAATGCATACTGACATCAGAAACAGAGTGTGATGTTACTGATGCACTCAGGAATGTAAGAGAGACCTATACAGCACAAGTATTGTCTGTAATGCCCGCAGAGATGGATAACTTTGAAGAGCCGCCTTATGCAGTCTCTGAAAAATTTACACCTTATAGTCAGAGTAAGTAGGTTTGCCAATTAAATATTACTATAAATTTCTTTTCAAGATTATTTCTGTTGGTGTAAATAAGGTTTAGATTAAGCTTAAACATTTTTTTCTATAGATTCTTACAGTAGCCATGCTGATATGGGAGGAGGAGAAGATATTCAGGCATAAAGGTTTCCCTGTTGTAGGGGAGCATGTAAGATTTTAGTTACCATTTGTTTCTCATTGCAATGAGTAGACCATTTTGTTACAATTATGTACTAAGTGAAGATTCTTGTTTACAGTCTAGGCCTTTACTGTATTACTTTGGATCTGTAAACGTATAATAGATTTGAGGGGGGAAGGTAATGGAGGGAGGAAGGAAAAATAGCATGGTGTGTAGAAAAGATGATGTCAGTATTTTAATTCTAAAAATCTTTGTTTAGCTGTTATTGGAAAACCAGAGATAAAGAATTATTCACAAAAAGGTTCCAAACTGAATGTCGTGTTCAGAGATCCACTTACACCATATATATTTCCTAATGGAAGCTTTCAAAGTATTCAAGATGTTTTCCAGCATGACCTGGAATACAAACTCTACTACTGGAAAGATCAAAGTTCTGGAAAGGTAAGGTCTAACTATACTTTTTATTCTGTAATAATTTTTTGTATTCTGTATAGTTACAATTTCTATGCTACCTTTAGAGCTGACACGTGAAATATCTTTTTTCCTTTAGAAAGATGTAACAACAAAAAGCCATACATTTGAAGTAAGCGTTGACAGCGGAAAGAACTATTGCTTCTATGTTCAGGGAATCATTCCCTCCCGCAGAGAAAACCGTAGTGGTCAAGAGAGCATGGTGTTTTGTACCAGTGTAGGAAGGAATATCTTAGATGGTGAGTTATCGGGGGACGTTTGTCACTCAGTCTTTAATATTCTAACAAAAAACCCACATCTTTAAATTGTGATGCCTGCTATGAAATAAACTATTTACTGTGTAAGTTAAAATACACAGTTGGAACATGGAAACTCATGGGAAGAACTCAAAGTAAGGGTCCACCATCTTTAGTTAGTTGGAGTTGGTTTTAGGGTTTTGCCCAGCTGTTTTGGTAAATTGTCTGAGTTGATGACTAGTGTCTGAGGTTTCTGATCTCATTATTAGCCTTGAGCTTCATTTTTCTTTCTGATTCTTTTCCTCACATCCTTGCAATAGCAGGTGCCATAGTAAGTGCTTGAAGGATTAGCTCTAAGACACAGAAGTGGTGGAAACCTGCACATCCATTTACTTGTAGTATAAACTGACCTTTAGTTATGCCAAAAGCAGATGATGAGAGTAAGACTTTCTTTACTGTTACAAGGTCAGAGGTTGGCAGATTGACTTCTTTGCCAGTAAATAAGTTAGTGAGTGTAGGTGAATCAGGCAGTTGAATTTCAGATGAGCCATTTGGATAACACTTTCTTGAATAAAATGTCATCAATATTATTTAAATAATATCACATTGCTGTACTGTATCTTTCTTCTCCATGGGTAAGAATATTTGCACTGTAGAAAAGCTCTTCTAAAATTGGCAAATGAAATCAAATTAGCTTTGTTATCCAAATTCCTATTTTTGTTCATCACAGTAGTGGTAAGTTACAATGTAAATAAAAAACTTTTCTCATGGTGTTTTCTAGCTTATAACTTAGAACAGATTTTCATTTGGACAGAAATAATGTATAGGCAGGGAGGATGGTTTGACTTATTCTTGTGATGTTAACTTGGTATTCTATTGCATTAACTAAACGAGATTAAAACCTAGTGTGAACCAGGTGAAACAAAGCTTTACCTCAGTTCAACAAATTCATGTTAAAATGTATTCATTTCACACTGAAGTGGCAACTCCACTTCTGTGAGACTGTAAAATATAGAAAGTATTTTTTTGTTCAGTGGAATGAGTGCTAAGAGTCTGTAGCACTGTGACATTGTGAGTTCTGATAGCTGAATCTTGGATTTTTCTTTTCCCCCTACAGAATATGGAACAGAAGTCTTTATCATCATAGCAGTGATAGCAGTTGCAGTCATCACTCTTGCCATCGTCCTACCAGTGGTTCTGTGCAAACGCAAGAAAGCAAAGAAAGCAAGAGCTGTGAGAGAAAAGCAGCCACTTAATGGTGTCTAAGGAAAAAGTACTGCAGTGGCAGTACCAAAGCAGCAAAAACTTCAACAACAAAAAACCATAAATTGGGTAATTGGGTGGAACCTTTTAGGCTCTCTGAAACAGGAATTCTGAAGCCCATACCTCATGTGGATTAAAAAATCCGCTAGACAGTATAGAGAAAAAATCCAAACATCAGGAAGTCCTGTGTCATTAGTGGCCAGAGGCTGGAAGAGCATTCTGGTGATCTGTTACAATCTGTTAGAATTATAGAATATGCAGAGTTGGAAGGGACCCATCAGGATCATCAGGTCCAGCTCCAGGCCCTGCACAGCACCATCCCCAAGAGTCACACCACGTGCCTGAGAGCATTGTCCAAGCGCTTGACTTCTGCCAGGCTGGTGCTGTTACTACTTCCCTGGGGAGCCAGCTACCCTCTGGGTGAAAACCTTTTTCCTGATACCTAACCAAAATCTCCCCCGACTCAGCTTCGTGCTGGTTTTTTGAGTCCTGTCACTGGTCACGAGAGTGAAAAGATTGGTACTTGCCCCTCTGCTTCCTTTGGTGAGGATGTTGAAGACCAAAGTGAGGCCTCCCCTCAGACTTCTTCAGCCTGAACAGACCAAGTGATCTCAGCCAGTCCTCACATGGCTTTACCTCCAGACCTTTCACTATCCTCCTGGCCCTCCTTTGGACACTCTCTAACAGCTCAATGTCTTTTTTATATTGTGGCACCCAACACTGCCCCCAGGACTCAAGGTGAGGCTGCCCCAGTGCAGAGCAGAGCGGGACAATCCCCTCCCCTGCCCGGCTGGCAATGCTGTGCCTGATGCCCCCCAGGACACAGGTGGCCCTCGTGGCTGCCAGGGCACTGTTCAACTTTCCATCAACCAGGACCCCCAGGTCCCTTTCTGTGGCATTGCTGTACAGCATCTCATTCCCCAGTCTGTCTGTACATCCAGGGTTGCCCCATCCCAGGTGCCGAATCCGGCACTTTTCCTTGTTGAACTTCGTACAGTGATTGCCCATCTCTAAACTACCGTGGTCTCTTTGCAGAGAGACTGTTCCCAAGCCCCTTCTATTGTCCTGTCTGAAACAGAACGCTGAACTAGGGGTACTTTTGACTTGATCAGTATGGCCTTACTAAGCCAGAAGATTTATGGTACTTGTGAGGGAAAAAACACTACTTCTGAAAAATACGTGTCCTTTACCTAACTAAAAGGAACATTTTTCTGTTTCTATGAAACAAACCCTGTATTTATCTGTCTTTTAACAATATTAACTGGTGAAATGATCTGTTAGTTTAGACGTGACAAAATTGCTACTACTGCACTTCTTGGCTAAAATTAACTTGGTCTATTTATCTTTGGATGTAGACAAAGGTAAACAAACTGAAACTACTGCACTAGCAACTTGTAAGAAACACTATTGAAGCAGGTACTTGCTATTTATCTGGAAAGTATATACAATTACACTACACCTAGAGTCATACAGACAGGATAGTCTGATAGTTGCAAGTAAGTGTTAGAACAAATACTTTGCAGGCTTTGAGTCAGTAGTAACACACTTCAGCAAGCACTGAACAGGTAGCAGTATTTACTGCATTTTGAACATCATTTTTAATTAAACAGTTGATGACTGGTTTCTGTGGTATAGATTCAAATCATCTTGGTGATGGGATTTGGAGATACCTGTTGCTTTGACTTTTAGTATTTATTTTATAAATGAGAATCTAATTTTTATACTGGTGGTATCTGTATTTATGATGGTAATTTATACTTTTCTAGTGAAATAAAGGTGACTGGAAACCTAAGTTTTTCTTTTCCTTCTCAAAACAATGTACAGTATTCATTCCAGAACTAAAGTAAATATATATTTAGGAAACTTTTTTTGTGACAGCAGTGTAGTTAAGCTGCCACCATTGAACCAGAGTATAAAGTAGACGACCAGGGCAAAACTAGGAGAAGCCACAGTTCACAAAGAGGAGTTTTTGAAGAGTCTTGAACTCTTCAAAAGTCCTGGACTTAGATGAGCAATTCGTCACTGTTTGGACTCAACAGCTTCTCTTTCCGTTCCCACAGTGGTGCCTGTACTTGTACTTGTGGTACTAATGTTCATTCAAGGCATTATGGGGCCTGGCCCAGAGATGAGAACTGCTCGTAATGGTGATCAGCATACACAAAACACACACAAAAATTATCAAGGGAATGGGAAAAAATCATCTTGAAGTTGGAACTAATTGGCTGTGGCTCTCAACACTTTATGCATGCCTTAAAATAAGATACCCTTTGTATTCATGAGAAGGAATACCTTACAAGATTAATATCCCAATCTAACAATTTGTACAGAATTTTATTTTATATTTTTCATCCCTGTTGTGCTATAGATACCATCTGTGTATGGGTTAAGACTCCTGTGAACGTGTGAGTGTGGTTTATGGGGGATTTTCTTTGTTCTTTAATTCCTCTTTTTACAGAGGGAAGAAAAACACCAGAATTCCCCCCAAAAACCCTGTTTACTTCATATTGAGCAATAAATGCTTAATGCATTTTCTGCTGATGCATAAACCTTGTATGGAGAAAGAATCTTACAACAGCAATCAAAAACATGAGAGCTCGTGTGGGAGTGAATTTAAAAACATTCCAAAGTTGTCATCATTACTTCTCTTCCCCATGGCGTTCTGCTTCCTCAGCTTCATTCAGTAACCAGGCTCAGAAAAAGGAAGAGCTAATAGGAAAAGGAAAGCCTGTAATTACAGCATAGCATTCATTAAACTAGACCATTCAGTTGCTTGTCATATATGATGCTATAAATCATCCTTCATTACTTAAAGAGATCCTTAGTTTGTTCTGAATTTGAGAGGGAAGGAGGGGAGAAGAGACACCCACAGAAACGCAAACAAGTGCCTTAAATGGCAAAAGAGTGACCCCTGACTACATGAGTTCTGGAAGCACTTCTGTTTCCTAGCTGCAATATGTTACCAGCCAGTAATGCTGAGTAACCAGAGTCACGGGGCTCACAGATGCCATTTCAAAGAGGTTTTTTTCTCTTTATGGAGACAGTTGAGAAAGGGGCTTTTTAATTGCAACCTTCTGTAAGTTCCATCCCTCAGGCTGAGCCCATGCAAATTGTTTCATGCAGAGATTTTCTCAGGGTATCAGGTTGGGCAGAAGTTGTTATACTAATAAAGGTGTTGTCACTAGGAAGAAAGACTAGGTCCACACATGCAGCCACTTCAGTACTGTATGAGTTTAAGATGGAGCTAGACACACAGGGAATGGATACGAGAAAGATACAGCTTTTCTTAGGTACCTAAGTTCCCTGGCTCATCTTCTAAGCAGGTTTCTGTAAGCAAGCATATTCCTACTGATGCTCCCAATTCCCCTGTTCCACTTTGCTCCTTGAGATCTGAAAAAAGGCATCCAACTATTTCAAGTGGATAAATATATTAGCATAGTTCCCTCACACGGTATTTGTGTCCTCTTCTTGTACAAGTGAATGTGTAACCCTGCACACTGTAATAAGCCTGCTTTAAAACCACATTCTTTTTCACATAAGTGAATAAAGGCTGGTACTATTCTGCTACTTTTCTGTCAGCCCCAGCAGCAATAGAGATAATAACATTATGGCATTACTTGAAATTAACAACATAGATACACTTCATAAAGTGTATCTATGACGGATATGGCAGCATACAGCTTAGCTATTTCTAGCAGACTCAGCTTTCCAGTGTGAGAAGGCTGCTGCTGAGAGGCATGCAATGATAAGAACATGATTATAAGCTTAACTTGGATCATTTATGTGGCAACTCAGGACAAAGAGTTTCTGCGTGAAGTGAGAATAAAGAGCTGTCATAGATTACCCTCTCAGTTCAGTTTTGTAAAGCTGATTATTTTGCAGGTTAGTAGTGACTGCCACACAGTTTCAGAACCTTGTAACAGACATTATCAGACCCAAGATTCAATTGAATAATCATCTAATTACACAGAATTTATCCACATACAACTAACTATGCTTTCTATAGTCTATGTTTGTCCTGGTGTTCATGTTTGAGAATGACAAGAAAAGAACAACCTGCTGGACAGGACAGAAGCAGGAACTGGCCAGGTGAAAATCTTTCCACAACCCTTAGGTGTGGTGTTACTCACCATGGCATATGCTCCCTCATAGACTACGCCCAGTCAGTCCCTTACAAACTGCCACAGAGAGCTGCCCTTCCCATATTGATGTTGTGTGTCCTCCAGTACTCTACAGCAGAACTCTTAAGCTCAGGGCATAAAGATGTGCTGCAGAACTCTAACATATGAGAAATCTTCCCACCACTGAGATTCTTCTGCTTCTTCTGGCACAGGCTCTCATTTAACCCACAGAGCCTCTTTCAGGATTCCCCCAAAGGATCCAGAAAGAGCATTTTCCCTGTAACTCCTCAGCCTCTAACTGTAGCTGAATTAGCCAAGTTCATAGCAAGATTTCCCTCAGGGGTGATTTCTTCCAGTAAAACCTGCCAGAACCTGCTTATAAGCATATAGCAACATTGACTGCCTGCAGGGTTTCCCAGCCAGGCCCTCTCATATGTCCAATTGCAGAGGTTGTGTCTGTTTCTCATCTTGTCAAAATCTGCACCCTATTAGTGACATATTTTAAGGGACTGGGTCCTGTAAGAAGCTTGAAATGTTTCTGCTCCTGACGTCCCCTGGTACCTTTGTTGATGTTTCCCTTCCTCTCCTCCATCCCCTACTCATTTCTATTACTTATTCTTCAGGAGAGATGAACTCACTGCTTCACTTCTTCAGACAGCTAAGCAGGATCTCATTTAAATCAAAATATAGAACCTGAATAAACCTATATCCTTAATTACAATCAAAAACATTAATAGCATGGAAGCATTTTTTTTTCACCCTCCACAGTTTCCCTTGGTCACTATTATTGAGACAATAACTTCCTGAACATTCATTAGCACTGCTCTGAGCACCTTATTTCACCTAATTACATATAAGTGTAATTTTTTAATGTCTTGTTTAAAATAGCGATGAAGTTATTAATATCAACTCAAAGAATCTTTACAGTTCCAGATCTCATTTATACTCCCTGATGCATTTTCTACTTTTATTTTCAAGTTTTCTATCTTATTCAAGAAATATTTAAGTAGCAAAGTATTTCATTCTTATACTCACAAAAATATTTAATCAGAAGAGGTTTAATTAAAATGCACCTTCCTTTGAACAGAGAAATATTTTACCAATGAGATCACATGGTAGTTTTTTTATTAGTTATTCAGTAATCACACTCAATTAAAAATCTAGTGTAATAAAAGAGCTAGAATGACAAGTGAGATTTTAAAACCTACTCCAATAAGAAGTACTCATTATTCCAGGCAAAAATGTGGGTTTATTTGTTGTTTCTTTTTTATTTTAAAGAGTGCATCCTTGATTAACACAAAAATTTTTCCCTCTGTTGCATTCATACTTTATTATCCATTCACCCCAAATATGTACATCTCCATAAAGATAATACTCAGTCTGATTTCCCCATCTTTCCACTTTATTCTTAACATGATCCCTTGCTTCCATAAAGCACCAAGGGTGCCACCACAGCCCTGTATGTCACTGCTGGAGTCACTCCAGTGGGACTCTGAATACCACACATCTGTTCCTCCCCCTCCCTGTGATCCATCAGACCAGCAGCCCTGCACATACAACGTGTACATGAGCAATCTCCACAACAGCAATTCTGCAATCTGTGCTTGGTTTTTGTGCTTCGTGTGCCTAGAAATGGTGACACCAAGTGGCAAAAAAGGGCATACTCAGCACATTGACAATCCACGTGTCTAAATGACTAACACACTGAGATCTAGTTTGAATCCAGATTTCACCAAAATTTGGAGGAAAAGGGCACATGAAATTTGTCAGATCTTTTTAATAATGAAGAGCAACAGAGTTTGAACAGCTCAATAAGATCTGATAATAAGGGTAGGAACAACTCTCTGCTCCTGAACACCTCCCATGTTCCATTCAGTGCTTCCCTCTGACAGCTTCTCCAGGAATCTTGGGTTGTAACACACCCTGTGTTGTCCAATATTCAAGCACTGCTGGAAACAAGGCCCCAGTTAACAATCCATCAGTACTTGCCTATTGTTGGCATGTTGGCACTGAAGCCTGCACAAAACCATACTCCCTTCTCCTGAGAAACTTTAGTCTCAGAAACTCGAGTAGCTCAGAATTAAGATTTTCATGCTGACTGTTAAGCTTCCTACCAGACTTTTTCCCTCAGTATGCTTCAAACAGAAAACACAGTCCTCTTCCTGACCTTTTAACTCTTAGAGGAATAGAGTAAGAACCTCAGGGAACGAACCGAAGTCTTCTAGAAGTACTGGAAAATGTTTTACTACTGCCGCACGTCACAAATTGAGCTGTAGAAGCCCTGTAAGTTATGTTGAAGTACAAGCTATGTTTGGAACTGTGATAATATGCTATCCAGTGGCAAAGAAAAAAAAAGGCATGGGTAGGAATAGCTGGAAGGTAGCTGTGTTTGAAACTGGGGCTCTTTTGGGCCATACGTGCTTGGAGTTCTGCTGCGCCTGTCTGGAAAAAAGCAACCCCAAAAACACCTTTTGAGAAAACTGACCTTCCACTCCAGAGGCACTGACAGGCATAAGAAGTCAAAACAGGTCCCGGCTGAGAGGCTACTCTTCTGTACCCAGTCTTTCAAGCAAGCCCCAACACAACAAACTCAGAGACAACAAAATACATGGTGTACACAGGAACTGCCACTGTCACACACATCTACTCCAGTCTCTTCTACACCACCAGCATGATGCACCCCAGGGCCCTAGAGGAAGTTTACAGAGGTAATACCTAAGCATGAAAAGAATATGAACATCTAACCTCAGGCAGCCTTTCTAAAACTCTCTGCTCAGAACTATTGTAAACACAACTATTCTAATAATTAAAAAAAACAATTAAAAAGTGTTTTGTTTTGTTTTTAAATCTAGTTAGCATTAGTGGGCTGAGTAATTTGACCCTGGACTTTAATTCCCTACTAAGCTCCAAAATTTTTTTGCAAATGGTTCCTGGCTTTTCAGAGGAGTCTTGTTGCAATATATAACATTGCATTCAAGTTTTAAGAAGCCTCTGGCACACATGCCTTGCTTTTTAACCATTACTTTTTCAAAACATATAAGCTTATTTAACCCTTCTACAGATACTTCATCTTTCATACATCTTTCAGTGTGTTACCAAAACTGTCACATTAGTAACTTTTGACACAGCTGTGTGTTTTAAGCTGTGTTTGTTGCTTTTGTGCCAACACAGTGCTGCAGTAAAATACTACAATTAAGTAAATAAATAAAGATTAGCTTATTTTGGGGAGCACCTTTACACTTGTCATGATTCACAATGATTAAAAGTAGTCAAGAGTTTTTTACAACCTACTTGCTCTAAACCACTCAGGATAAGGAGATTACTTGATTACATAGAATGTCTCTTCAATTGCACACGTGGAGTGTGTGTCTTTCAGAGCAGCATCCCCCAAACTTTCAATAATCAAGCTTAAAACATTAGCTTTGATTTGTGCCAAACTCTTATTTTAATACAGAAAACTTGCTCAGTCATGTAGGTGGAGTTCCCTATTTCTACCCAAGTAAACCAATCTCAGCATTTTTCGTCCTGTCTAGACAGAATTGACCTCATTTTTCCAATTCTGTTCTATTTTGTTCAGCATCATGTGTAGATGCTACTTGTTTCCCAAAATGAGGGATGGGGTGGTTTTGTGGACAAGCAGAGCAGAGGACAGGGCTGGGCACTACAATAAATGTGCTCCTTTCACCAGTAAAAGCAATTGTGTTCAATCTTTATGGTTCAGAGTCGCCAAAGGTCACTAAAAAGAGAGGTTTCTAAGCAGTGTAGGAGAGATTGCAATTAAGCCTGGTTTGTGAAAGATACATTCCACATAACTGAAAGTGTTTAAGTTTCCCTTCCCTCCCATTTTAAAATGCCAACGGGATTATTTTTGCACTGTTGCTTTCATTGCAGGATTACTGGCAAGGTATCTTCAGTTTTCCAAGTCAATCCCCATGGAATTTGCTTAGGCATATTATTCCTGTTTAACCCCTAAATTTATTGCATTTTCCACATTACTTGCTTAAAACAGCTTCTGTCTGTGAAGTTCCAGGCTGCTTGTCACCTGACCCTGCTTTTGAACACAAGGAAAGAAAATTATGGTGTAAGTTCAAAGAAGGCTTTGAAGATAACATTTTTTTCTAAGGTTTTTAACATGAAAGACAAGTTACTTTCGTAATAATCTAACTTGGCTGTATTTCTGTTTCAAGATGAATGATAGAACGGTTTGGGTTGAATGAAACCAGTTTCATCCTCTCTTTGAGTGCACGTGACAGGATGGGTTTTGTCAGAACATTACAGGAGCCTATAATGTGCACAGCCACTCTAAACTTCCAGGTGAAGTTTCAGGCATCGATAAAAACCTGATTGTGTCTAGAGCAATGGCAAGAGCCTCGAAGCACAACATGTGAACGGAAAACCAACCAACCAACTTCTTCCTGATACAGCTGCATGTCCCTGATTAGTAAAACCAAAGAAATCTCCTTCCATGCTCAGGAAAGGGACTGGCACAAACCATATGGTTATGTACATCTAATAAAGAAGCAAACAGATTATGCATAGAAATAACAGCTTTGAACAGCAGCTTTGTAAGCAGAAATTTGAACTTGCACACTGTTGGATTTCTTGACAGATAAAAGTTGTGGTTTATTTTCTCTATAAAACCTAGGCAACCTTTTCATCCCACTATTTTTCACAATGGGATTTCAGATGATCATTATCATGGACGTTTCTATGGACATCTCGTGGTATCAGTGACAGTTAAATTTAAATTTTAGTAATGGAATTTAACTCATACCTTGACTTAATGTATCTAAAAAAATAAATTTAACTACTAAACGTCCCATCCACAACACAGAAGTTCCTTTTTTTTTCCTCCTCTCTAAGTTATCAACCTAATTGAATGACACTTTGATTTCTAAGACTGCATCCTTGGTTGAGACATTTTCCTTCAAAGGGAGCGCTACCCTTTAAGAATGCTATACAATACACTTGTTGCACAACTAATCACAGTCAAGAAACAGAAAAATCTTGACTAGTTAGCATTAGAAAATGCTGATCACTTAAAAATCACTTCATTCAATCATATCTTGGCTGCACTTTTACACTACTGTTTTTCAAGCATCCTGATAGCTGGTATGTCTACCACAACAAAGGAAAAATTAAAAATCACAAATACAATAAAGGTGGAAAGTGATTAACTTATTTTCCTCAAAGTACAAAGATTGAGGAGCACTCAGAAGAATTACTTCATTACATACTAATATTATGTTAATCTTATTCAGGCCTCTCTAAAATCAAAGGGAAAAGAAGTGTCCAGCAGACAAAGGAGAGGCCAGAATCACAGAATATTCTGAGCTGGAAGGGTCCCACAAGGATCATCAAGTCCAGCTCTTAGGTAAATGGTTTGTACGTTATTGGCGCCACACTGTAGCCAACTGAGCCAATCTCAATGTAGACTTAAAGCAGATTAATGCATCTCTAATTCAATTGGTCTAAGTACATATCTTCAAGTACTGAGGTCATGTACCTGGTTAAGCCTAAACTAGATGGCATCACCTGGCTGATTTCAGGGCAAATTTCAGACAGTACTGCAGATTTTTAAAGCTGAACACAATCAGCTCATTGAGCAACCAGACATCTGTTGCATACGCATCCACTGCATTATTACAGAACTCCTAAGCACATCATTAAGAAACATAAAAAGCCTAGATAGATTTTATCTTTAGATTTATTATTATTTCAGAGGCACTTAATGTCTTACATTTATATAGCGCCATTTCCCCCTTCAAAACACTTTACAGTATTTACACACAGGAATGTTTCCCACCACTGTTGAAATGCAGCCATCTGACTATTACCAGTACCATCTTCAAAGCACCAACAGTTTGAGACTGAAAGTATTCATCAATATGTTTTCTATTAAGATAGTTCAGAATTCCATTTCATGAACTTCCAACTTGTGCTATTAAAGAAACATAACTAAAATACAGTATCACAGTGCAATTCTGCAACAGAACTGAGACTTCGATCATTTTCATTAGATTCTTTTACAATCTCTCATTAGATCAAGTCTATCTCAAACACTTTAATGTAAGGCCTTTTAAGAATATAATTCTAAAATACCTCCTTTTTTATACTTTCTTTATAAGCCTCTCTTACAATCAAGCACAGAAGAATATTTTTCTTTCCTTCCAGTATATTTAGAAACACCAAGTCCTGGCCCTAAGGAGATACCAGCATCCTCAGTTTCAACAAACTTCATGGCATCTAAAGGCAAACCTATTTCTCCTTGGTTTTGGAGATCGATTTTTTTGTTTCCTTGTTGTTAGTTTCATAAATGAACACAAGATTACACAAAATTCTGTTATAACCAGTAAAATTGTGAAGTACAATTGGGATTGGCTGCTGGGGGCGATGTAAGTGTGCTGTGTATGGTTTTGCTTGTTAGCATTAAAAATACGTTAAAGTATCCCAAGTTCACTACTCCACTGCAAAAGACTGCCCTAATCAAAAAGATCATAGCAACTTTCTCAGTTTAGAGATTAATTTTTCCTTTGTCTCTCTAAAATTTTACTAAAACATCCCTTCCAAGAGAAGAAGTTGTATTTGTGCTGAGAACTTCCACAAAAAAAACCCCAAACCAAAAAACCTTCCCACACAAAAACCCACCTGGCATCCCTATTTTCATGGTTACAATTCAAAAAAGACTATGACCTCATATAGAGCATGCTGCTACCTGCTACATTATGGCTGATGTGAGAATCTGAATGAACAGAAACAAGAGATTAGTGAAATCAGGCATCTATCTGCTTTCCTGTAAAACTAGCACAAAAATTATTCTGGTACCTTATTCTCTTGAATATGTTATACTTCAGAGAGAAGCTTTTATGATTTACATTGATTCATTGTACTCTGATTCTACTGTGGTCACTAAGTTCTTGTACCAGGACAGCTGTTTGCATTTGAGTATTTTGAAAGAATACTGAAAAGTAGAGGCAAGAACTATGATAAAATAAAAAATATTAACAGGTAGCATTTCAACATGAAAGAAAATGACTAATCAAACTCTGTAAAAATTAACAAACAGCAGTGCATCCAAGTATATATCCATTTTATAAAAAGTAGGGGCTTTTTTTTAAATCACACCCTTGATAAAAGATGCACAAAGTACAGATGTAGTGCATATTTTATGCATGCCTTCATGTAGTGCATTCCTATACCTTACATGAACACTAAAAAACAACTAGACCTTCACTGTACAATAGGTATTGTAGATTTTTGTGTTTTAAAACCTAAATAGCAATTCAGTTTGAATTATACTTTCCTATTCCCTGATCACAAAATACACCTTGCTGCATTTATGTTTGCCAAAGTCAAATGAAAACCACAGTAATCATTTGTATGGAAAAAAAACAATTACAGTAAACTATTGTAAGAGTTTCGTTCCTTTGAGGGGATTTGGATGCTGGAATAAGACAAGGACTGGAGATCCTTACACAAGGCAGAGAATCACTGGTAAATAATTTGTATCGGAAATCAAGAAACATCACTGCAATAAGAGAATAAATATGAATAATGAAAGCATTGTTTCAGGCTTCACAGCCTAGAAGACCAGACCTGAGAGAGTACCATTATCACTTGCTTTCAAATTCAGATCTGAAAGGTAGCTAAAACCGTAAGATCATAAAATTTTTTTGAAGAAGGAGAAAAGGAGCAACTTGGAAAAAGTAACTGCTGTATTACAGGAGTAAACACAGGACAACGGTCTGCTATTTCAGAGATTAACATTTTTGAGCCCATTCTAATCTCTACTGATTTGAGGAATAACTGGACCCCCATTCTATTCTCTGTTTCTTCTTGTGGGCATCATTCATTTCTTCAGAGCTAAAAACATTCCCAAGCTTGTTTGATACAAGGATCATCACTTTTCCTTCCCTCCCTTTATTTTGGTGGGTCAGTCGTTTCCCTCCCTCAACCTCCTCTCAACTCTTCACTACCACAATATTTCTCTGACAGAAAAAGGACAGTTGGGGTGGAAGATAGATGAAACTTTTGATAAATTGGGAGAGAATGGGAGCTGAGCTGCAGAGAGAACTGCATGGACAGAGAGATGTCAAAGAGAATCCAAACCCCAGCAAAGAACACTTTTTTTTACCACCAGAAGGAATTAGTTTTGTCTTTTAGTTTGACTTCATCCTTTCTCAGCAAGGGCACATTGGCTACATCACAAGTCTTAGACAAGGAAAAGGGCTCTTTCATTTAACAGGGCACAGATCTGAAGATAGGACAATGTCCTGCACCATGTGAGATCACTCTTAAACACTCAAAGATCAGAGCAAAAATCCAAGACTGCTTTGCAGGAACAAGAGAGGTAGCAACCCTAATTTTAACAGGGCTTTTCACTGAAGGGAAAGAAGGTCTACAAAAGTCAAATCAGCTGATTTCAAATGGTTCGCATCCCAGGATGGATCAGGTTACACTAATTTAAGCCCAATTTAATTTAGGCAGGTTTTTAAACCACAAGAATAAGGGCATTCTTAGTACATATCAACAATTAAACCAACATATACACAATTAGCAATATCCTACGTAAGAGTAAATGCTTAACAAGCTGAGTAATTTTATGGTACATTGTCTGACATCCTACACACTTCCTGTAATCAGTCTCTGCAGCAGTTCAGTTCATGACTTCAAGATCCAAATTCAACTGTGTCTTCAGTTATTTTCTTGAACTCATAGTTTCCTCTGCCATCCATATGCAAGTAGAACTGAAAAAAAATAACATGTTATTAACCACCTAAAAATTACCAGGTCTATATGGACCTAAATAAATTGTATTTTGAAGTAGCTTTAAAGTCTTTAAAAAACATTTTTAAAGTTTCAGTAAAATCTTAAACTCAGCTAACCAGAGAGAAAGCTGCTCCCACCTCACACTTCATCAAATTCAGCTGCCTCTGTAAAAATGTTAAACTGTATTTTTGCATTTCATACATCAGTCTGCTAACAGCCCTATCTAGACTTAACACTGTTCTCTTGGGCTTTTTGACAATATACTTAGGGTACGCATTCATTCCTGTGTATTAATTCAGTATTTTTACCCATATGTACAGTCTGTCTGCATAAAAAGAACAGTAAAATCTTAGTTTGCAAGAAAAGAAGTCCATATATTAGAGACTTTTTTTTTAAAGCATAAATGTATTAGATATAATGAAAGCAAAAGTCTCCATCCTCTTTACTGGATTCTAGTTCAAGGACTTTTGAGTCTAAGAAAGAAGACTTAAGCATCTAGAGAACCTCTCATTTTTTGTGGCTACTTTTACAGATACATAAACATTTTTGAATAATGTTCCTTCATAACTAGAAGCATAAGAATATTTCAAATAGTGAAACAGGATTATGAAAGTAAACCTCTAAAAAAATCCAAACAGAACACAACCTATTAGGACGTAAAATGACAACACCTTGAATCACAAAGTCAATTTCGTAAAGTCAGTCAACAAATCCCACATATACTCTTAATAAAGCAAAGACTACGTACATCATGATGTTTCCAGAGTGACTTCCTGTGCGAAACAGTGAAGAGAGTGATGCCAACCTACAAGATGAAAATACCCACAAAACAGTTAATTCTTCTCATGGGTTAGGTGTCATTTATTTTTCAGTATAATATCAGATGAAGACTTTAAATTCACAACCACAAACTTCCACACTATTTTTAATATTATACATATATAGTTTTTAATACAAGATTTTGCAGGGGGTGAGAAAGCAAAAAGGAGGGATTTATTGGTTTTAATTGATTTCACCATTCTTTTGCTGTTAAAGATTTGTCAAACATAGAATGAATGGAGTAAAAGAGGCAAGACAGGAGGCAGGTAAAACAATAAAGCTGGTGAATGAAGGAATTCTAACAACAAAAAAAATCCCAAACCCAAAAATGCCGTAATGAATTATAAGCTTAGAGCGACAACTTCAAGTGAATAACTTTGCTTTGTTTTTTTTCCACTCAGTTAACTATTCATCCCCAACAGTAGCAGCAAGGACAAACTGACATTGATGATAAAGCAAGGTAACATTTTTTCTTTCTGCAAGGACAACCTAGCCAGGAATTCTATTCTTCAGTAACATGCATTAACCCCTTGGCAAGTACAAGTGAATATTCAAGTTAATAGAATAAGAAGTATATGGGAAATAGACTTAAAAATTTGTCAGGGTACTGATACCAAGGTGGTAGAATGAGTTAATGAAATAATGCTGCTGCTGTAGAGTCCTCACCTAATGTCCATTCACTACTACTACAGAGGGCTCCTGAAGTTTCAAGCACATATTTCAGCGGATGCAGAGCTTTGTTCCATTATCATTCTAGAATACTGCTTGCTGCTCAAAGCCCATTCTTTCCCAGACTAGGGTATGAAATTGAATCTTACTCATTTCACATGGCATTACAGAGAATCTGAAATGACGGGTTTAAGAGGAAAAGGAAACAAAGCTGTATTTAATATTATATTTTCCTGGAGTGCTTGGCTTTTCATATCTCAAAATAGATGGAAATGTTAACTTCCAGGTTCTCAGTTCTGTTGCCCTGGGCAAAAGAAACCTTTTGTGCAAAAAAACATTCTACAATTTTAGATTATTTGATCTTAACTTGGCATTCTAAGACTGTATCTGCAAAAGTAAAGTTACTTAGCAGTTAGTAAGAATTCTCTGTATATCACAGAGGCTACATGTACGTCTAAATTATCCTAGGACTACAAAAGAATTACTGAATTCTAGTGTGCATAAAGTTGTATGACCTAAGCTTTTTTTTTTTAAAATTTTTAGTCTGCACTAGGCATCAGAAGAGTGAATCTTGTACCATTTTAGGTTTCCTGTTAATGTACAGAGATACAATTCCAGAAACAAAGAGCTCACCTTTCGGCAGTGACTGTAAATGTAGCCCTCTACATCCACACTAACAGCACTGGTGCACTCATCCAGAATTGCAAACTGGGGCTTATGATAGAACAGCCTTGCCATCTGGAATGCAAGCCAAAAAAAAAAAGATACTATGGATACAGAGCTACCAGCAATGGTGCAGTGAGAAGTTAAACTAAAAATTAGTGCCCAAAAGTTTGCTATGGCAAGGGAATTAAGTTGGTACCCACTGAAACCTGAAAACCCAGAAGCTGTACACGATCTTATACTTTTTTATTCAAGACAATTATTTTAGAAATTCTGTTTATATAATGAAAGCACAAGACATGGCAAAAGGATGATTAAAAGCCAATACTTCCCTTTAAATTTTGAGTACAAACTCCACTATTTTCAGTTGTTTTCTCAGTATTTAGGTATTTCACATTTTGACAGTTTAAGTCAAATATTTATATTTAATAAGCAAAAATAGCTTATAATTCAGATTCTATTTTTTACTTATGTTCTGCATTTGTTAAGCATTTATGGTTTTGAGACATACTGCCATTCTCTGTTTTTCTCCCCCGCTGAGTACGTCCATCCAGTCCTGAACACTATCCCAGCCTCCTTCACGTTCCAAGATTTGACCCAGCTGGACATTATCCAAGTACTCCTTCAGCACCTTTTATAGAAACAGGAATGACAAATAAAGCTTACATGAACTTAACAAACAAGTTGTTGAAAAAGATTATAAAGGATTATACCATAACACTTTCAATCCTGGTAAATATGAAAATCCTATCAAATGCAGTGCTTTTAATAGCAGTTTCAGTATTTTGAAATTGGAAGCACTACTCATCCTGAGCAAGACAAAGGGTTAATGAACTAATTATCATTACCTGGTCAGAAATCCCTTTCCTCTTCTGATCTTCCAAAGTATCCGGATATATTACTTGATCTCTGAGCGTTCCAAGAGTCATGTACGGTCTCTGACATACAGTTAGAACCAAAAAGATGTCAAATATTTCTAACCATAGTCAAAGTACAAAGAAAGAGAACAGTACTGTCATGTAAAGTAGTTGGTCTCACCTGAGGAACATAGAACAACTTCCCTCTTACAGGTTTTGTTAAACGCCCACCAAACAAAGGCCACAACTGCAAAAGGAGAAAGATTAAAACTTGACAAAAAAGTCCAATTACAACCGTGCTTTGCATTCTCCCCAGTTTGTTTTAAAAAGTTCCCTTACCTCACCAAGAACACGAAACAGGGAGCTCTTCCCACACCCGTTTGGCCCACAAATCAGTACATTTGCACCAGATCGAACCTAAAACAGCAAAACCAACACACAAAATGGTAGTCGGGAAGTATTGTTGGAAGATTCTACAAACAATAAGGCAATCTGGTATCATCATATGCATGTACACAATTTTCTGACACTAAAGTGAGCAATGTCAAGCAATAATTAGTTTTTCATTCCCCACTGGTTTAGCACCAACTGCAGCTGGAAGAAAATGCACTTTTAATAATAAAAAACTGTTTTTGGGAAAGTAGCATATTGCTTTTTTTTTAAACTAACATGATGACTTGTTTGCACTTTTCTTATAAATAAGATGACCTTTGAAGTTACCATCTTCCCTTGAAAATTGTGTATTAATACTGTTTCCTATGAAAACTTACCTCAAAGTTAAGGTCTTGAATCAAAACATCTCCATTAGGTGTGACCAATGGAACATGATCAAACCTGTATGTATTGCAAAGTTAAAAAGAAAAAAACAAACAGTTGTCTAAAAGAAGCTAATACAGTGTGTTTACTTCAGAGATTTAAGGCACAGGGAAAGACTTCAGCAGAACTTCATTGACTCTCCCAGTTTCCAAGTATTAATAGCTAAGGAAGTTCTTGAACCAAAAAGGTACCTTGTCACTTAAACATCTACATCTACGGTTTTGGTTTTATCCTCTTCATATACTTGTTTTTTGAATCCTTCTAAGCCTTTGGTTTCCAAAACATCTTGTGGATATATACCCACATTTAAGGATGCATGTTACTTTGAACCTAGTAGTGAAGAGTATCTCATTAGTTCTAGGACACGCAATGAATGACTTCTCTGGTCACCTCCCCCTTGCCTTTTTTTTAAATGAAAATAATAAAAACAGCTGCATCATCTCTTTTCCCCTTTCCTTCCTCTCTTTCCCCTCTACTTCCTATCTGCTTTTCACACTGTCCAGATTGTGATTATTTAACCTCTTAACTGCTGTATTTTATGCCTTTAAGTAGTAGTACTATGCCAATGCTATGCTCCTCAGACTGCAAAGAATGAAGGAATTGATCACTACACAAGTACATCAATGAAAACTCTAAGCATGCAGAATTACAAGCAAGTACTTTGAAAATGAATACAAATTTGCTGCTGATGTTTACAGCTGAATTATATCATGGAATAAAACCCATAAGTAAAATCTTGTTTCAAAGAGGAAACAAGATGGTCTGGGAAGTCATATTCCAAAAGACAATAGGAAAGTTCCCAAAAAGCCCAAGTCTAGAGAGCAGATTATGTCTGCTAATCTGAGAGGATAAGGATTGGTTTACAGAATAGAAATGCTGAGTAGGTGTGAGGTGGAAATACTAATAAATAAACTATAGTACAACACGAACTGCAAATTGTAATAATAGGTATTCAGACCTCTATTAATGGTCGTAGAGAGAAAGACTTTAAAAAGTCTACATTAAAAATACTGAACTATTGAACTTGAGGAAACTTCGCAAACATACTTGATAAGGTTATCAGTATTGATAATTTCTCCAGATCCAGGTATCAAAGACAAAGGCTGCTTTTTATCTGCATCTTAAATAAAGAAAAAAGTATTAGTAACTAGAATGCTACACTAGAGATACACATACTGCATATTGTATCACATCTACCTTTTTCTTGTGATATCATAGTACGCTGGTATTTGCCACTGTTCAAGTCCTTCAGTACCTGCATTAATTCCGTAATTCGAGCTGTGAAACTTTAAAAAATGCAAAGAAGCTCTAATTAATGAACACTCTGTCAAATTAATACAAAGACAAAGTTATTTAACCCAGAAATGTAAACAAAATGTTTACATTTTAGAGTTGCACCAGGTTGTCTAATATGCATCATATTTAGAAGCTCCTTTTCCTTTTTCTGTAATAGTCAAATTTTTCTTCTTACAATGTGAAAACCCAGTTTGGTAAATAATCAATACATAACTGACTTAAGAGCATTTGACGGTGTTTCAACTAAACATTCCAACTACATGCTGGTACTACTTAAATGTGGAATTTCTAGTGGACACAATTAGCAAACCTTCAGATATGCTTTCAGTATAAAATGTTTTTAATTGTTGAATTTTTAGCATGCTGCAACGGACAAAGCACATAAGCTTATTCTAATTCTACAATCAGTTTCTTAAATTGAGATGATAAAGATTCCTACTATTAAGCTTACCCAGCCAATCTTGTCATTTCACGGCCTGCTAGGACTATTCTGCCCAAAGCCTGAGACATCCTCAGTAGCATTCTTCCACTTTGGTAGTAATCCTAGAGTAGAAGAAAGTTTCTTCATGTGCATTAACAAATGTTAAAATCTAGAAGTTATTTTACTTCTGGTCTATTTACCTCCAAAAGTTCAGCATGAGTGCTATTCTGATGACGAGGATCAGACAGGTTCAAAAATGGACGACTAACAACCAGGTAACCAACCACAGTGGCAAGATCTGCAGTTTAAGAATAAATATTAAGCTACACACTAATTTAAACAGTAATAAAGAGGACATTTCTTATGTAAAAAGTTTGTTTCGTTATTTATAGAAATCCATTAGCACTGGACACACACTTACATTTGGCAATGATAGTATCAATGAAACCCATAGAGAACCGGAACAGGATGAAATTATGCAAGTGTTCCACCTGGTAAGTTACAGAAGAAAGAAGTTCAAACAGTATCAGTAGCTGTTTTACTATCTTTTACTAGACATTTGGTTCCAAACAGTTATTTTTCAGTACCTCAGATACCTTAACATGCCTCTAAGTGTGGCAAGCACTGCACAAGAGTCCCTGCTGGCAAAGACTTGCACTTGAGATCAAAACAACCTACACATGAAACTAAATAATGAAAACAATAACTGTGGTGGATGCCAAGGATGTAAGTGGCAAGAGAAAGGCCATTCTCTCAAAAATCTGTTCTGCTTATAGCCTACTAGATAATTTTTTAATCTAATGAATGTAGTAGCCACTGTAATTCAATTTATATGAACAGATGTCACGAATCACCACAATAGAATTAATTAAGTTTTGCTTAAAATGTTTTAAGACATGAAAGAGGCTTACCAGCTTACGGAAAGTCTTGTGAATAGTCTGTTTTTCTCTCAAGTTTCCATTATAAAAAGCAATTTCCTCACTAAAAAGAAACAAATGAAAATAATGCAGCTTCATTTCGTTAAAGACAGTCTTTAAAAAAAGTCAGCAATAAACCATGGGAATAGCACTTTCAGTTACCTTATGAATAAGGGTTTGTACAATTCAAAACAGTAAAACATAAGCTTAATATAACCGACTTCGTCTTGACTATGTAATATAATGCACATACAAATGACTTTACAATAATCTGCATAAAGATGCAAACACTTGGCTCAGACCTGATAGCATCACACTTCCTAAGTATATTTTAACACACAACTTCCCTTTACTCCACAGTATTGTCACTTATAGCTTAGCATACAAGCAAGTGTATACCTGTTTGTAATGAGCCGTGAGTTGACATATCTGTACTCCCCTTCATACTTTTGTTCTATAATAGTCATCTTGCCAATTGGTCTCCTTAAACGCGTAAGGAAAAACCCTGAAATAATTAAGTATGCCATCATGCTAGCTGGACCCTGTGAATATCAAAAAAGAATAGAAGATTAGATGGTCTCAAATGACAGTACCTGTACCCAAAATGCCCAGAAAGCATGAATCCCTTAATTCTCACCTCCTGTGTGCCTACACTGCCAATTCAATTACATTTGCAATTCATGTCACCTTCTTTTATGTTGTAGATACTGCTTTACTAATTTTATTAATTCTCTGTTCCCAGATGCCCTTCCCATCCCAGCCTTCTATTCAAGTTTTTATCACCATCCAGTGTAACCTGTGCCCTACTGTCCTAGCTTATTTCATTAATGATTTACGTGTCCACTCTCATTTCTTCTCCTCCCTTTCTGCCTACTACTTTTTCTCTACATTTGCTACACTGTCACATAGCAGTCAATATTTCAATCCCATTGTTTGCTTTTATCTATACATATTCCCTGGTTCTCTGAAGCAGTCCTGGATCCTAAGCTTCCATAGAAGAATGACACATGATATAATACCACTGAATTGTGAAATGGCATAAACTGAATTTGGCATAAACTGTCTGTAATAACTATTACAGAAAGCAGCACAAAAGCATCTGAGACTGGGAAAATTACCAAAGTTTAGTTAAGCCTTACTGTAAGTCTGTCTCAACAAAATTTGCACCACATGACCCTCAGTTACTCCTTTTCAACTTCTGAACATTTTTGATAATGCCTCATTTCACTAAACTGAAGAATTATTTCTGAAATTATTCAGCTTATTGAGTCTTACAGCTCAATGCAAGAAATGGTTTCCCTTTATAGAGGCTGCACAGAACCAGAAAAACTTATTTTCACCCTTAAATGGAAGTTATGCAAGACATAAGTAGTCAGAATGGTACTGCACTACAGGGGATTCCCAAAAAAGTGCTAGAAGAAAATAAAGAACTTTCTTGGTCCTTTAAATTGTTGATCAGATGTCTGAAAATACTGGGTTTTATTTGGCTTGCCTCAAAATAGAGGGCGCTAAAGCACACAAAATATTAAGTGTAAACGCGTATTTTCAGTATATGCCTTCAAACAATGTATGAATCTACAATTACCACCTGGAGTTTTCCTCAGATTCCAAACAGGTACAAGGCTATGACCAAAGAAGCGAAAATGTGCTTATAATTCTAAAAAACCAACTCCATTTACCTGTGCTCCTATTGCACTTGTTAGCTTGAAGATGTACAAAACTATATCCAAGAAGGGCTGTAAAAGAAGTATAGAAAAAAAGACTTAGAACACAAACACAAAACTAATATAAAAAGGTCCAGAAACCACATACCACCCCAAGAACAGTTACAGCTTTGTATTAAAAGTACAACACTGGCTAACCTATTATACAAACTAAAAGTTGAGACAAAAGGAATCTCAGCCACATGACTTTTTCCTGAAAACATTCACTCGAGAACTGAATATAAAAACATCATGATCTTCAGATAAATACATACTATATAAAAAAAGTACTTTGCTATTTTAGGTCTGTAATGACATTCTGCTCACTTATCAAAGGTGAACTAGAACCCACAATTACTTAACTGAAGTAATTATGAGAAATACTGAATGAAAAGATAATGCCATATATATGGCTTTGTACCTGATAGAAGGAACATTCCAAAGTTCTATAACCTCCCTCTCAAAACTAAAACAGCTGAACTACAGATTTTGTAGTCAGAAGTTTTTGAACAAAGTAACTTATAGTTTACTTATACTCAGCTTGTATGAAACGCAGAGCATCAAAAAAATTTAGTCTAAAAATGTCAACAGTATTCTCATTCACTACCAAATCCCCTTAAAATTTACACCAGAAACAGGTAAAGCTTATTCAACCACACCTCCTCAGCCAAAATAACATTTGCATGTAACCAAGAGCTAGCCACTGCTTTTCTTCTGAAAACAATCCAGCTAAGAGCAAAGTCATCACTGTTCATCTGCAAAAGAATGCAGTAAGTTCTTTAAAAGAAAATTTAATAGAAATTGTAACAACTCACAACAGTGCTTTGGTCATGAAAGCCAAAAAGAGTGTGAAACAATACAGCATCACAAACAATTTTTTTAGTACCATACTCCAAGCAATCCACATCCAAATGCACACAATTGTTTTGAGCTGACACCCCCGTCCTAAATGTCTACAGCTACTGCTCTAAGTTCTCTCTTAAAAGACTTACCTTGCTAAGATTTGAGTACAGGTCCACTACACTGTTACAGAATTTTTCCACATCCTGTGTAAGGAGTTGATCTGGATTAGCTATTCTGTTGTCCAGATTTCCCATTTTGTAGTATGTATAAGCTCTGAAACAAAACAATAGCTAAGTGGCAGAAAAAAAAGCATTACCTCAGATCTGAAATAACTGGAATCCCCTTGCTTCATACAACTGAGATGCAAAGTAGTGCAAACATTAAATGACTGCATGGAATCAACATAGCTCGTACTTCTGCCTGACTAAATACACATTAAATCCTGCAGGACTGTTTAGGCATTTACGGTCCAGTATGTCTTTGTTGAAGCTCACACTTATACTACTGTTGAACTTAGAAAACCCTTACAAACTGTTTCAGCACATCTGATGACGAAAATTCAGTGCAGAAGGACAGAAGGAGCTACTCAAGCTCATGCATCCAATGCAGCCTTCACCATGTGAAGGCAACTGAAGTAGTTTGGAATCTGATCCAATCATGGAAGCAGTACAGTGCATTTTCTTCCCCAGTCGAGTCAACTTTGCTGTCTTTGTATCTGTGCAATATGCAACCTGGATAAGCCACTCATCCTCAACTGCCAGTCAACTACAACCAAAAGCCTTTTCTGAGCAGCATACTTAACCTATGAAGCACCTTGCAACCTTCTTATTATGTACTTAAAATAATTTGAATCAACTTTTAAAAATGGCAGACAAGGTATTACTTACTTAAGATATTCCTCATAGAGGTATCTGGTAAGTCTTACTCGGAAGCAAAGTTTCAATTCATTTAGACCATACTTCAGGAAGTTATTCACTAAAGAGATCTAAAATAAGAGACAATAACATTTAGCTAACAAGATAATATATAGTTAGATCAGTTTGCAGCATAGTGTAAACAATTTAAAATAGATCAATTCTCCCCTTGAAGTCAATAATGCCATAAACACACCTAAGACCAAGCATACAGTGTCTACAGGACCACTGCTTAGATTTCTGTCTCCAGTTCCCAGTGGATCTCACCACTTAAGACAAAATTATGTTCGTATTGAATATTTTCAGCTCTTCTGATAAACTCTAGAAAAGATCCACCATTTGATAACTACTCTCTTAAATGTGTAACTAGTTTTAAAATCCATTGCAAACCAGGTAGTAACAATTACTTCTATCTGGTGCAGATCAGAGATGTCAACAAGCTGAAAGAAAGTTAAAGCATGGAAGAAAGCATAAAAAAATCTGAGAAAAAAATGTAAGAAATATAAAAATTAAAGTCTAAAAAAAAAAATCTTCATCTTCAACAGTGTCAAAAAAACCCCAAACCTGTAAGTCAAAATTGCCATCAACAAAAGTAACTTGAAAACCTAAACATATCTGTTAAAAAAAATAGTTGCAACCAGTAAGGAAATATGCTGATGAAGTCTCCCACATACTGGAGCCACAAAATTAAGTGTTTTAATAGAGACCTGCATGTAAAACAACTAATTTCCATAGGTTTTAAGACAGTCCTTTGAGATATTTTCCTCAAATTCTTAATTTACATTTAAAATACGTTTTACTAAAAGGTCACCACAAGAAGAGCACTTACAGCGGGCATTGCAGCAATGAAGTTGAACAAGTATTTCTTGAAATCTTTTCTGCTGCGGCCAATGATAGCACTGTAAATGACCATCAGCTAAAAGTCAGTTACAAGAGAAACAACAAAATATAAACTTGCATGTCTTAAGTGGTTAAATTCTCACAGGACCACACAGAGAAAAAAAAAAATCATCATGGAAATCTGTAGTATCAGCTGGAGCATCCAGTCTGACACCCTTGTGCAAGCTAAGTGGTAAGTGGCAGAATGAGCACTTACCTCCTGTCTACTCCTCTCTAACTGCCCACATTAAGGGCTCAGAAATTCATGGTTACAGAATACCAGTTCTTTCCCTTCTTGTTTTTCAAAGATTCTCACCAGAGAAACAAAGCAGTCCTTCCATTCTATAAAGCCCTAAATGTCTCTCCTCAAACACAGTATCATTTTGAATTCACACTTCAAAACACATTCTGACTTGCTTCAATTAGCAACAAGACCAACAAGAATAACTGGAGGTCTAAAAACCACTTTCTAACACAGCAAGACTGAAAGCATTGTTTTTATCAATCTAAAGAGCAAACTGCTCAGTGGGAAGGAGTAAAAGTCCTAATATTCACAAACCATGTCTAAGTTTATGACATAAAACCTCTATTCTGATGGACCTTCTTGGACACTCAGATAACAAGATTTAGTATCTTCAGTGTACAAAATGTTATGAAATGAATATTTAATAAACATTTAAAAATAATAATTTAATAAAATAGTTTTATTGATGAACAAAAATAATTTAATTAATAAATTTTTATTTTTATTTACCAAAATATAGTGGTCCCTACCCAAACTGCAACTATACCAGTTTCCCAACTATTTTAAACAAGTAAGCTATAAAATGTCTGAATACATATTCTGATAGATGACTTTCCCTGATAAACACAAGAGAGAATGTTTAAAAATAACAAATATATAGGTACCTTTCAATGACTGTTCCATTTTGAATCATCCAAATATCACAGTAAGTGCGGACAACCAGCATCACAGCAATGAGCAGCAAATAACCTGTCTAGTACAACCACAGAAGTGCAACAGTTAAATAATGAATAAAACCATTTTCTTCAGTATGTCAACCAACTGCATCTAACAGAAAAGCATTATGCTGCTGCCCCAGCTAGTGTAATATTTGCTTACTTTGCTGGAAACACATTGGCATACAATATTGTTAATTAAGTACTGACTACATTTTTATGGTGAAAGTTTGTCTTTTAAAAAGCTGTATTTGGTTGATACATATACTGGACACACATTATAGGATGGAGGACTGCAGGAATAAAGAAGTTACTGCTATTCTGAGATGCCTTTCTGCCATAAGCTTGCAAGAGTCCTCTGAACATCATCTACTTCAGCTCCAAACAGGGCTACTAATAACCAGTCACCACTCAGATCCACAGGCCAGCCAGTCTTCTATCTACTTCGCTGTCCACTCATCTAGCCAATTCAGTTTGGCTATCAGGGTATTAAGGGAGACCTGATATCGAAGTATTCAACATCCTCTGTTCTTCCCTTGTCCACACAGCCAGTTCTGTCATCACTGAAAGTAGTCAGGTTAGTAAAGCATGATCTGCCATTGGTAAACTCAAGCTGTCTGCAATCACTTTTTTGTCCTTTGTGTGACCAGAGTTAGCTTACAGGAAGTTTTGCTCACAGCATTGCCAGGAATATGGTGAGGCTGACAAGCCTGTAAACTTGTTTTCAAATATAGGAGCAATGTTTGGGGATTTTTTGGGATTATAACTAACCTCTTCTAATGGCCATGACCTTTTGAAGGCCAGCTTCATGAGCACTCTCACAGGCATTTCCATCTATGCTTCCACCTTTCATGTGACTCCTTTTTGTAGCTGGGCTCTTGAAGGTCCCTGTTCATGCAGGCTAAACTGGCTGCCATGCTTGCTCTACACTTTGTACATTGTCTTGTGTCTGATGCATGTTGAAGTCCTTAGAATTCATTGCTTAAGTTCTGAGCTCAACTAAAGCTTTGGTTTTTGTTTGGTTGGTTTTTTAATAAAAAAGTGTCCTAGAAAGCATGAGAAAGATTGAGGCACTGATTGCTACACTACATAGCCTTCCTGAAATGATGCCAACAGACTTTTTGACAAATTCATTTTCTAATAAGGCTTGGCCTAGATATAAGTCACTAAATCAAAATAATGAAGGAACTGCATGCTATTTAAAGAGAGGAAGCATTTGCACACAGAAGTGTACTGCCTTGCATCAAACAAGACAAGCCAGACACCCTTTTAAAAGTTATGCTATAACGGTATTATCAGCTGACAATAAATGGCTTCTCGTAATTGAAACCAGAACTTATAGTGATATAACAACTGAACAATCTAGATTTTTATATTAATATGTTGCTATTTTAAAATACATAGCACAATTTAGTCCTATTTAAGTAATGTATTTGCATTTGTTTAAATTCTGATATAATTTCAAAAGAAACTTGACTCCAGCTTTATTTATTTATTACTGCAGGCAACGCTTACCTCTTTGCAAAGTGTTCTTGGGACCATTATTTTCAGGATTCGACATATTCGTGAAATAAACACTCTGTCCACCATTGCTCGCTCCTTCTTTCCTTCTTTCTGCTGCACACAGAACAAAACAAGAAAAGTGAGCATATTTTGGAATTATTTACCTGTCAATGTGGTATTTTCCCTACCCAAGTTATTTACAGCTACCTTCCTTCTGCAGAATTTGCAGTACTTCCCTACAATTCAAGACTTGTTCAGACAAGTTAAATAAAGAATTGGAAGCTATGAAAACAAACTGCAATAGGAAGTAGCTGCTATGATATAAAATACTTTTTATTTCATATCTGTTAAAGGTGATATACAAACAATGCAGACCACAGCATCAAAGTATATCCAAGTGCAAGCTGTAAAGCAATCTACCATCTTGTAACATTGCTTGTCTCTAGAAGATACCACAAGCCAATATTTTTAGAGATACCTTCTATGATTTGTCTAGACAATGAATGGTTTAAACTCTTGGACTGTACAGCCTGAACTTGCTTCAAGTGAAACCAGTTTTTTTTTACTCCTTTACTTCTACAAAACAGTGCAACATAGTCCTACTGAGCTATATCTACTAGACTTAAAAACCCTCCTGTATCCAAACACCTTTTATTTGGGTCAGTTTCATTTGTTCACTCCATATAACCCTATCTTCTGTCCTGACTAACCTGAATAATTTTTTAAAAGCTAATGATCCAAGTTTTTTTCTTTCACGAAAGGATGTGACAGAAGAATTCATTCCTGAAAAGAGACCAAAAGGGCACACATGTACTTTGAATAAGTCTTGTCTAATCAACATAAACCTGCTAACTTTGCTATCCAAGGCTCACGTGAAGCATGCTGTCAATGCCTATATCAATATTATAAGGTAGACAGAAACCTGAAAGAGAAAAGATCCATTCTTAATGCTCTGTGAAGAAGCCTACACCTGTTTCTCATAGCATGAAGTCAACAATAGTCCCATCCTTTACAAAAATCTATGTGAACACAAACTACAAATAAAAATTCTGGCCAGATAGGATGCTATGCAGTACATGATTATAATGCTTTAATTAAAAATTACTGACAAAATTCCAAGCAATCCAAACAACTAAAGACTACAGTCAGGCCTAATGAAGCATGATTCTACATATATTATTGCTTTCCTGTAACAGAATTACTAACACAATGTCTGATGACTACATTTCTAAATTACTAAACATATGATATGAATTGAACCTTTTCTTCGCCGCTATTCAGCCCTTCCCCATTTCTACTTCTGTGTTGCACTTATACTCATTCCAGTATCTTCTTGTGCAGAAGGTTTTTTTTCCCTTAGACTTAATCCCATTCAGCATAACTGTACCCAAGATGGGTAAGAATAGGAGAAAGATAGTTAACGTTTTTACAAATAAGTATAGCTATGCAAAATCTAAGTGCTCATGGTAGATAATACAGTCAAGGTGGGGTTAGAAGCTTACATGATGCTTGCATACACCTTTCTATTTATCCAGTGCATTCCTTTTCTTAGCTTTTCAGCAAGGATGAAAGTACATGGGATCTATTTATACCATCATAAGACCTAAAAGTTCTAATTACATACTCTGCCTTTTGGTGTGCCATATTTTGACTATGAAATAAAAACCTTGGCTCAAAGGGATTTAGTATATGCCTTTCAAATAAACAAATTAACAGACACACAAAAGATCAGGGAAATGCCAAACCTCCTACCAGATCAGACTCAACATCTTGTTCCATACTTTTTTCTTTTAAATAAAAAATAAATACAAGTTATACCAAATCTACACACAGCTTTGTTTGTTTCTATGCATACAGAAAAACTTACAACACTAATCCTTATAAATTCATAGGGCACTAAGAGATAAAGCACATTGTGCACATCAAGCATCCATCATTATGGCGACAAACTTCAGTCTCTTGTGACTAACCTGATTCTTCCATTTGTTTCACCAATGCAAGTCTGAAAGTATCATCCAAACCATATTTGCACCACAGCCAAAATTAAACTACAGTAATAGGGCTTAACGTTTTAAAAATCAGATTTATTTAAAATTATGAAAGAACATTTGACATGAAGAAAGAATTACCTCATTATTCTGCAGTGCTTGTTTTCCACTTCTTTTACTGCAGAGGGAAGAAAAAAAGTATTTGTTATTAACACACTTTTCTTTGTCTTGATCTCTACACACAAAAGACAGAAAGGAAGTCTTTGGGATTATATTCCTATCTATTTCTTTCAAAGCAATGCAGTATCTTCAGTAGGGCTACCTTTTATGTCAAACCTATGTACTGCTTTTACACAATTTCAATGACACCCTACTCCTTCCAGCAACCAGTTTCACATAGGGAAAGCAAGTCTCACTCTTTCATCTCCAAATTCTGCTTTACCTTGGCTCTTTACAATGAACTCCAAGTGTTTTTCTGTTTCTCACACATACTTTACAAGCATGGCTACATGATTCCACTGACCACAAATGAAAACTACAAGAATGCAGATTCAGCAATCCAAGCAACCCAACTTTGATGTTTCCCACTATCTACATAAGCCAACCAGATTTGTTTTGCATTGTATTTGACTTCAAAATAACACATTTTACTACACAGAGAGATTATTTTTTCATAAACACATGCTGCAGTGGAAAAAAGACCCGCTCCTGTGAAATCAAGTTCCTGCAAAGATGTCCATTGAAAAGGGAGTTAGTTTTAAATCTATTTTCCATCCCCTGCATTTAACAGAACAGTTAGTAGAAAAATATTTATCCACTGGTGCTAAACAAACATTCAAAAGCACAATGCTGCTCTTTTTCCTCTACTTTTAAGAAAGACAAGCTGACATGTAAGGCAGTTATAGTTTGTCTTTCTTCCTTTGGAACACTCAAGCATCAGACAAATACATGAAGCTGTTGGGAGAGTTTATGTAGTTTAAAAGTGGCCACTAACCATATTAAACTGTAACTTTCTTAACCATGATATTAAAACACTGAGAGCAGGCTGCCTTCAAACTTCAACATTCATACACTTTCAAGGCAGAACCCAGGAAACTAGAAGGAAGCAGAAAGTATGAAAGGCACTGCTCCTTCAGCCTACAACACCAAAACAGGAGCAAACTGCCACACAACCAGCTATCCCACAACTTAAATACCATTAGAAAGACCTGTGAAGGTCACTGACCAATGAAAAGAAATAACTCACTTACTATGAAAGGAAGAGGCAAGGTAGCAGAGGAATATGAGAAAAGAAGGGAAGGAGGAGACCATGAAAGCAACAAAGGAGATACGCCGGTTTAGCAAGAACTTAATTAAAGGTAAGAGAGAAAACTGAGAGAAGATAAAAATCTTGTAAGACTACTTGTGCAAAAGACAAAACAAAGAACATGAAGGGCAGCAGAGGCCAGATTGGGGGAGATGTAACTTCATAAAAGTTCAGAAGAGATATAACATTTAATCAGGCTGTGATGGAAGTACATCTGTGGAAATGTTAACAGGGTGCAAAGTCTAAGAAACAATCTAGTTGGAGACTGACTACATCCTGGTGATGCAAGAGCAATGTATTTCTGTACAAGAAACCTCCCAATACATCTTTTAATTTTTCAAAGTAGAAAAGGTTGACCTATATTTTTAAAACTTGAATATGGATGAGTCCAATCACGTTTGGTTTGGCAGTAGGAGGAAAGTAGTATTCTTAAGCATGGATAAGTAGTTATCAAACTATGTGGTTATTTCTCTAGATGATTCACAACTTGCCATAATGTAAGATGAAAGCACGCTGCTCTTCCAGACATGCTGTAATAATTCCTATAAGCTTTACTGCTTCAAGTTCTGCCAATGTTTGAAGTCATAACACTCATAACACACAACTATTTCAGCTTTAAAAGGATCAGAAGTGAATATATTAATAGAGTGATCTCTTATGAAGAAAAGACACAGAATTATTCTGGCAGTTAGTTGATTATCTTTGATGTATTTATTGATACATTTTTCCTACAGTAGCTGTTGAGAGAAATTGAGCAGCTGCAATTATTGACTGAGCTGAAACTGATTATCCATTGAAGAGAAAAAACGATTGTTCTGAAATCAAGATATTACATTTAATTATGAACTCACATTTAATTAGAATTTATATTTATAAAGTTTAAGATAAAAATTAAACATTTGTAAATTTAGAATCTAATAAAAAAGCTTTAACAGTTTTGTTCTCTTTTTTCTAAAAAAAAAATGTGCAAGCTCAAAACAAGACTAATACGTCAAAAAGAATGGAAACAATCTTATACATGAAGTCTAGAATAAAAAAAAAGTGCCCACCTAGCTCTAATGAGACTCTTGCTATCAAAAAAAAAATCATCCATTGTTATTTTAACAAGTAAAAAGATTTTATTTGCAAACAAAGACTGTGCCATAGCTCTGACTGGAACAAAACCTTCAGTCCAACATCTACTGGCACTACTCCAGACTCCACTGTACTACTACACAACCTTTTTGTGAGAATGGTGGTTGCATTCTCAATGAATTTAAAGACTAAATAACATCCTCAATTAGTCAGCAAGAATACAGCAAGACTATCAGGTTACAGCAGAGAGCTCTAACACTTGGAACAAATTCAAGCTCTCCATTATTCCAGACCTTTCATTTACTTAATGCTGGAGCATCACAAGCCTTAGTGGTGGAGGAAGGTAAGTGCTACATGCTGGCCAAATTCTCTACTGCAAATAACTCCCCTGGTATAGAGGCCATTGTTCCTCCGTGCCTTCACAGACAAGGAGGGGTGATGAAAAGGTTTTTGAAAAGGGTTAACCAGACAATATATAGAAAAAAGATAAGAAAAAATACAGTAGCAAAACATTTCTAACAGTGAATGAAAGCCTGTGGAGTTTGTCACCACGTATTTTCAAGATCTATCTGCATAATGCCCTCAACAAACCAGTCTGAATTCAATGTGTAAAATTTTTTTAAGAACATAAAGAGGCCAGAGGTATAATGGAACATATATCACCTGAGGAAGTTTCAGGAAAAGCAGCATCTCAGATGTAGCCTGCTACCCATTATTTAACTGCACAGAGCTTTTACAGCAAACATAGATAGAAAAAGCAGAGAAAGGTGTCAGCGGTGCCTGGGATGACACAACTACACCAAACTTGTCATTCATACATGCATGGTAACTGAATAGCACCTCTCAAAAGAGACAGCAAGTAAATACCCAACAGGCAAGTAATTACCCAACAGACAGTAGGCAACACAACAAAACACCTTTCTCCTACACTGAGAAACACAATCAGCCCAAACCAGCAAGATGTTTTAAAGAAAGCAATAAAGAGTTTCAGGACTCTGTACAGGCATTTGACAGCTGCACCAACTTCAAGGGCAGTACCGTAGCACAGCTGGGAGGCAGAAAATGTGCAATTCCAGTCTCTAAATAAATCTTGGTCAGAGCACTCAGTCTTTTGACTCCATTTACATACCAGTGACGCTATTCTCTCCAAAGAAACATGCAATGATTCTAACAGAATCATTCTCAACACTACTGAAGAAGAAAGTGATTTGAGAAACTGTGAAAAGCGTTCAAGAAGCCTGAGTCTACTCACTGAAAGGTCTCAGGCACACTAGTTCTGTGGTATTTACTAGCAAACAGAAAAAGTTAAAGGATTACTGTCTTTAGAAATACCTGTCTCTATCCAGAACAAAGTTCAGAGGAAGAAATCCACACTGAGCTAAGCATAACAGGGAATTGCAGATGAAGAGAGTGATACAAAAGACTTGCTGTTTAATGACACGTGATGAGGAAATAAAGGCTTTAAAATGTTACACTGTCCTTAACTGACAAAACCCTTACAAATTTCAGGTCATGCTACCTTCCTTCTGTAGAGTCAGGATGACTTGCTTCTGCTCAACACAATGCAAAGAGAGAATATCTGGTTTAGGATTAAGTGTAGCATTTCAAAGAGTCATTTCCTATAAGCAACCTTTGTATCCTGCAGACTTTATATGTTGGAATGGCACTGGGCAGTTATCATAGCTTCAAAAAACTACACAAGATAAACAATTTTGCAACAGTTCATGATTATTTGCGAAGTTTTCAGGTTAGTTTTGGAGTCAAGATACTACTGAGACATTATAAAGACAGAATAAAATTCAGATTACTAAAGATGCAGTGCAACAGTGTGAAGAAATAACAGCTATAGTGAGAAAAGTCTGTTGTAGCTCACTGGCAGGCAAAATTTCATAGTGCAGACCCTACACAGAGGGGTAGAGAGCAATAGTACAGTTATTTCAGGACAAGGGCAGCAACCTTACTCAGAAGCCTGGGCACAGTCCAAGTGCATACCCATTTACACAGTACACTCTGAGCACACACAGAAACCAAGAACACAATTTTCTTGGCTCTAGACTGGTGGCTAGTTGCAGCATAACCAAAAATAATGTGAGGGGAATGTAGTCAGGCAAGCAAGAAGGGAACTCTGAGAAGGTCACAGAGTGCTATGTCACGGCAAGCAGGAGCTCTACATTGCTAAAGCTCAAAAAGTTTCTACAAAACTTTGAGAAGAAGATAAAGCAAGAACTGCTGAAGAGCAAATTCTAAGTTTCAGTAGAAGAATGCATCTCAATAACAAAGTTTATATGTAAGAAAAACCTCAGCGCTAATAATTTATTGATAAGGTATGCTTGGTCCTGAGCTGTGGCTGCAGATCTCCCTCACAGATAACAGTGGAAAAAGGTTACTAGCTAGTTTCCTAAGAAATGTAAAAAAAAAAACCTTTTACTCTGTTACAAACACACTATATCTTGCCTTAGACAGCAAGCATTTTATGCAACTTAATTAAGAGAGAAACCACTAATTAGCGAGCCACGTCCCAAACAAAGGCAGTCTAAATGCTAGGACTAGGGCTGAGTCATCTGGTTTCTCCTGTCTCCATACCCTCCAGCTGAAGACCGGTTTTCTGAGCCCCAGGCAGGCTTTTTGACAAGATTTTCGATGCATTTTCTAGTAAACCTATTGGTATATTTTGTCTTTGTTTTTTTTCCTCAATGCTAGTGCGCTTACTGCAAGCAGTAAACTGGACAGTCACATTCACATCCCAGATCAACTTACTTCAGTGTAGTTAGCACAAAGTTGGTTTTGGTTTTGACACCTGCCACCTTTTCTCCAAGTAACACAGGTTCCCTTTAAGGCTTTTACATAAATAAAAGCAGACTATTAATCTGCAGCAGTATAATTTCACCATTCCTGTCAAAAAGCCATGACATAACTGGAACAGGTCCCTCCATGTGAGGTACACTACCAAAGCTCATCCAAACATCTTCAGAATCTAAAAAAACTATATAAACTAACAAGAGAGAATATCCTAAATATACACAAATGGAATAAAAATGCTCCATCTGTTTCAAGTTACAAGTACCACTTGCTACCTTTAAACTCCTACACTCTGTTTGAAAGCGCTCCCAAACATTTGGACATGTGTCTGTCACCTTCTGATTGCACTTCTGTCAATCACTGTCAAACTGCACCTTCACAGGCTGTGCAGCCGAGGACATAGGCAGAGTGGCATCTACTGAGTAAGCTACATGTACTGCCACTCTGTCAGAAGACGATGGCTGAGGAGCCCAGTAACAGGCAAGAGCATAGGTTATATATGTCACCCAAGATCAATTATGCAAAACCCTATTTGATATATACTGTCTACGACTCTGTTGAACCTCTCTCCACTCAAATGAGCCTTCCCCATCACTTTAGGCTTGCCTAACCTCTAAGGCCCCAAGCACGCACTATTCTTGCTTCATTCATTTTTGTCCTCCCAGGAGGGATGCCATGACATGGGTTTAAGAAGTTCAGTTTATACGAAATTGTGTCCATATCCTAGCATCTTCTTGGATTCTAATGAACACAGCTAGGTGATAGGAAAGGCCAGTGTCTCTGAGCATATTTAAATATTTTATTTTCTCACCTTCCCATGCATTACATTGCCTTCCTATTATCTCCAAACTGTTTATTCTGTTTCCCTAATCTTGCAGTTCCAAACTCTTTACCCTAATTGTCATCTATCACTTCTTTCAGTCCCTCCTTCCAGCAGAGAGTTGTATGAGTTAAATACCTTCTTTCTGAACGTAAGTCAAATTGATTCCTTACTTGTGTAAGTACTTTATTTTAAACTACATGGATACTCAGGAAAATTCTTATTAGAGGGATAATGAAAAATATTCTGCTCCTTTATGTAACACCCCTTAGGGTTTTAATTCTGAAGCAACCAAGTCTTAAGCAAATATGCAGTTGCTTCTTGTTTGAAGCAGGATTAGGGAAAGAGAATAAACAGGCTTTTTTCTGCATTATATACCCAGGATAATGTAGTTTCTCAAAGAACTTCTTATGACTCTAAAAAAACCAAATACTACAACTGAAGTCATAATTGCATTTAGGTGTAACAACTTCCTCCCCTCTGAAGAAGACACAAAGCTTTTGTAAGGAAAGACTTTTTGAGGGCAACTTGGAAAAAGAACCTCTGTGCTTTACTCCAAGAAAGTAAGATAGAAAACTAAAAAGTTACTATAAGCAAACATTTCTATATCACTATTTTGGAAGATTTCAGAAAATTGTGGTTAAAATGCATTGTAAATTGCAAGTGGCACCACCTCTCAGTTCTGTAAAACCAATGAGCAGTGTAATACCTCTTACAGAATAACATCTGTGACTAACCCAGGCAGTACTAATTAAGTGATCTTTGACCTACTAAGGCAGGTTGGCATAACATATACAGCTTAATTATTCACACATTACTACTTGATATGAGTTGTACTGGACCTTGTCCCCATTGTTTGACAGCAGAAAAGTAGGTAAAAGTTGCTACCTCTCCTTCCTTCTATCATGCCTATAACCGGTTATTCTATACAAGAACTCACTAAGAGCCTGTCACATAGCTTTCTTGTTACACATTCAAATGCATTCGATTTGCTAAAAGATTTTCTTACTTTTTTCAATTTGTATGTTATTTTACTTTTCAACTTTGACCAGCAGCAGACCTACTGCTGACATTCCAGCAAAACTTTAAAAAGCACACAAAATCAAACCAAAAAATGAAAGTTACTCCACAAAAGCATGAAATAATAGGAAAACATGAAATATTATTTTGAACATAAAGTATGTATAAGTAAGTGTGTATTCTGAAACTATGTGAGGAAGGAAGAAGTTTTGGAGGTAAAGTTTACAGTTGCACTAGAACATTTCAATGATTGACTTCAATGTTAAGCCCAGTGTTTTGCTGTTTATATTCAGGTCTGCAACATTCCCCTTTGCCCTTAGGAAGCTCAAAACTGGAATTTCACCTTCCAGAATTCAAGAAGCTGAAATTCACCTCACATTAACATGACACAACGTTTTCAGGCATTATACACCAAGGTTAACAAAGAAATTCACACATACAAAACTAAATCACCTCACATATTTTAGTCAGTTAACCTCATGCAGCATATACACTACCAGTCCTCTTCCAGACTATCTAGCTTGCCAAGTGAAATTCTTCTCCCTAGGAATAAGTACAAAAATTAAGGGCAGCCATGCCCTCCCAACTTCTCCCTCTTCCCAAAGAGACAGAGAAATACAACACAGAAGTTAAAGGATACTCTAGGCACTGCAGATTTGTATCTTTACTGCACGAAGGTTGTGACCTTGTTACTATATGTCAGCATCGTATACCAGCATAAAAATGCTGAAAATGCAAAGGTTTGACACGATAATAATCCTTTTCAAAAGTATGCTATAATTTACATTAGCAACAAAGCATGAAGAAATGAATGATACATGAAATAATGAGACTAAAGGCGGATGAGGTAATGGTAATAACCAGATGCTTTTGTCTAGGCTGGTGATATAGGCAATGTAGCTTACCTACTGCCTAGTGTTGATAGGTAGCATTCTGTAAGGCTCCTGGCAAGGTTTGCCTCACAGGGAAACATGGAGAAAAGAACGAAGACCAGTGGGCAAAAACCATCCTCAAAATACCATTCAAGCAGCAGCACAGCTATTATTGAAACAACCGAATGCTGGGTGTTAGAGTCTGGAATCCATGGCCACAATATAATACCAGTAGTAAATAAGACCTAAGCTGTGGAGGGACTCAAAAGCATAAAGCAACACATACACACAAGCAAAAAATCACGTTTGCAAGCATGGTACTTACTTTAGCAACTGCATTTCTAATAAATTCAAGAATGGAAAATGACTAGGGAGCAGATTACAGAAGTAAAGGATAAAATATCAGAAAGATTGCAATACAGAGAGAGGAAAAGAGACAGATCAGGTCAGGCCCATTCAATCCCATTCATCTGCAGAATTAGTTGGAACGTAATTCATAAGTTGTTTTCCCTTTCCAATTCTCACTAGTCTTGTAATAATGTTTGGTCCACCTAACAGATATGAATGCCTCAGATTTGTAACTCCGTACTTAGCAAAATTGAAGATCCACACAAGAAAGACATATTCCAAATAGTCTTCAGCATTAAGGCTAGCACTTACATAATATCTAGCCTCCTTCTATCAAGTGAATGTTACCAGCAGTGGGAATATATTAAAAGCACCTCAAAACTACATTGGACCCACATCTATGTTTGAAGATGTGCTCCAATCTGAATGCAACCTGATTTGTGTGCTCCAAGATCACTCCTCAACAAAGGCAGAGCAATGTAAATGTGGACAACCGAAATTCACTTTAAAAGAATACTCTTGGCCTGACTCAACACATTGGTGTTCCTAAAACATCTGTATGGCCTAGTATTTCTTACACATACCACTATATTAGGCGTGAAAATCTGCGCTCATAGTTTTTGTGCCCTTCCATACAGCTTTTCTCCTCTTTCACAGTGGTATTTCACTAAATTAGGTAGAGATAGCTGAAAAAAAATCATCCCTCCCCGTGAGTTTGATAGAAGAGTAACTCTCAGCCAAAGCTTGGGATCTTGTTTTAACTCTCATGCAAAAAGCAATGAAAGGTAGCAAATGCATGACTTGTCAGCAGCACATCAATGTCTGACACGTGTGACAGTTACCTAACTTCATGAAACTCTTACAGATATCTTGTATGAAAGGAATTAGGTAAAATACAACTGGATTGTTGCTTAATCTCAGGTATGTTATTACTTAAGCCTGTTGAGTAAGCCCATTTCAGTATAATTTTGTAGTGCCTACAAGATACCCAACTGTAATATCACAACATACCAGATCTTCAGCATATGGTCAACAACCTACAACCTTAAATACAGTAAAACTGTGAAAGGACTGAGTCTGAGACATATTCTTCATTTGCCACACTTTGTGGTAGCAGTGCTTTTTAAGATATTAAAGAATACACACCCGAACACCATATTCCTGTAAGTCAGCTTCACAGGGAACATCACCAGATTTGGCCCCTTTGAAATTGTTGTCCGTGTATCTTATTGGCACACGGCAGCATTCGAACAGCTGAGTCCATTAATTGCTTATGCAGACACAGTCACCCCTAGAAGTCAACTGTTAATCCTTGTTCACAAGCAGAAAAACAGAAAAAGCCAGTATAATGTGGCTAACAATGCGGCTGTGATTGAATTCTCACAAGAGGGGCACCGACCTCATGCCGAAGAAGGCGGAGGGGGAAGCAGCCTGACACCCGTGCCCAGGAGCCGCGCGCCGGGCAGAGGGTGGCGGTGGCAGCGCCCTGTATGTGGGACAGTGACGCCGCTGTCCCTCCGCCGGGTCCAGGGCCGTGAGGGCGAGCATAGCCCCCGCTGCTTCGGCCTCCCGGCGCCGGCCCCTCGGTTCGCCCGGCCCCTCCCGCCCCGCGGCCCGGCCCAGGCCAGCGCTCACCCGTGCTGCGCTGCCGCCCGCCGCTTGCCCAGCAGGCAGAGCAGCGCGCAGGCNGGAGCCGCCGACCGAGCGCAGCCGAGCAGAGCAGCGAGCGGGGGATGCCGGGAGGGGGCGGCGCCGCTCGGCCCCGCGCCGCCGGCAGGACGGGCCGCGCCGGGAGCGGGTTGGGTAACGCCGGGCTGGTAATTACCGCTCACTGCCGGTCCCCGCCAGCGGGCGGACCCGCCGCGCCTGAAGGGGAGGGGAGGGAAGGGGCGTTTCCTCCCGTGCCGGCGGGGCCTGGCGTGCCGCCGGCTGCCCTCGCCCGGACGTCGGGCCTCCCCGCTGAGGCCGGCCCGCCCCCGCGGCCCACGAGTTAATTTTCCCAGGCACTCTCAACTTGGCGCCTCCTGCCGAGCGGGCTTTGGTCAGCCACTCTCCCGGGGCTTTTTATATGAGGTTACAGTGTGATTCCTGAGTGTGTGCTAGGAACAATACGAAATAAAAATAAAATCTGGAAAAAAAAAAAAAATTAAAATTTCAGCGAAACTTTGATGTAGGATTTGCCATGCTGTCTTATTTTTTTGTTGTTGTTGTTAGTGCCATGAGACGAGCCGCCAAGATTGGCTGTCAGACAGAGGGTGGAATGAGTTGTCACCATGTAAGTACAGGAAAATAATCTCTATAAAGAGTAGAGCCAGGTACAGCAGGAGATACCAGCCAGCCTTGTCCCACAAAAACCAGTTATACTTGCACAGGTGATTTTTCCAGCAGAGTTAATAACAGATTGGCATGTTAAGCTATACCAGCAAAAACACCCATAGCAGCATAACTGTATTTGCACTGGATATTCCCCTGTGGTCATATCCCTCAGAAAGACGCCTGATAATTTGTATGAAGTGTTGGTACTTTCTGTAGGAACTGGTTGGTCGTGTATTGAAAGCCTATATTGGTGCAAGGATTAACATTGAAATGACAAAACAATTTCTCTGATCAAACATAAATGCAGATCAAAATGCAGGTGGAATAAATGCATATATTTTTAGTCTTAAAAAATGTTTTCATACAGGCTCTTAAAAACATTTGAATACCTGTGAATGTTGTGCTTTTTTTACTGTAGGACAAGAGTGTGCCCATAGGTCAATCCCTTTATGACGTATTCCTATTTCTTCCAAGTATGTCTGCCTGGAATAGCAGGGCTGAAGTTGCAGTTTGAGAGGTAATCCCTGATTCTTCATTCTGAATGACCACATACACTCTTCTTTTTTGCTCCCTTCCCCCATCCTTAGTATCATCAGGCATTTTAAAACAAGTTTGTATCTTGGTGTAAAAGTTCTAGTCTCAAACTCTCAAATTGTTAGCATTTTCTAGAGCATTAGAGTCAGGACTATTGAATCTAGTTCTCTGGCACTTGTTCTGTGACCTTAGACAAATCTATAATCTCCCTGCTTTAAAATATGTGCTGTACATTGGTGGTTTTTGTGTGGACAGGAGTAATTGTAAACTCTTTGAAGTGTTTCAGATCCTCAGGAAAATATGTAGCAGAATCGCACAACATTAATAAAGTAATTTTGTTTTATAAAATGAATGTTTGTGAAAGTGTCTTGGTTTTTAAAGTCTTTGCGAGTAGGTGAGTATGAGAACCTAGAAGAGGTGCTTTTGTTATCAAAATAAACTTCTCGTATTAAAATCATTGCAAAAAGGAAAATTTCTGCAAGTTGTCAGGTTTACGAATCTTTGTAGTACAGTTTTGCTGATACTTTTAATCTCAATATCAGCACAGAGATCAAGAGTGTTATGATATTGCTATGCCCTTCTTTACAATTCCTCTTGCCTGTTTAAGCTTAGGTTGGTTGTACCCTTCCACAGAAGTTGCTATCTAGTACAGCCAAATTTTGTTTACACGAGTTGTCCATCAGTTTGGGCCGTGCTGACCTTTGTTGTTTGCGTGTCTGCATGACTTGCATTTTGCTGTTTGTCTGCTTCAGTGTCCTTATCCCGCCTTTTGGCATGAACACTTTTTGACACTAACCAGTACCATGACCTGGTACATATTTTGTTTCTCCTCTAACTTCTCCTTAAATAATTTCACACATGCCTATCATCTTCTGAGAAACTTGTCTTATGCATCCTCCACTTTGTCTTCTACTGCCTTGACTCTTGAAAAATGCTTTTTTTCAGAATAATTTTGTGAGCATGATTGATAAATGGGCACTTAGTTCAAACATGAGATTTTTATTGATCTATTATTTCATCAGTTTCTAACAACACTCATGGCTAAGCATATCCTTGATAAAATCAGCCACACTGATCAAATACTTTTGATGTAAAAGCTTCTTCTTTTTTCCTCTTCAGTTTGAGATCTGCTGCATTTTAATACTTTATACATTGCAGCCGTCTTGCTTCTTGGTATTCTTGGTGCAAGTCAAATGTGAGGGTTTTCGAAGGTAACAAATAAAAGCAACATTAAGTCAAATGTATCTTGAATGTAAAAGCTAGAGGTGGAAAGGTAGCTTGGAAGAAATAAAGAGTTGCAGCTCTGTTACTTGTATTAATAATGCTGTGTGTAGCTTCTCTGATAAAGCAAGGTCAATCTGACAACCATCTTTTTAATACAGTCCACGGTATGGTTCAAACTTCTTACTAGATAAGTAGGAACATCCATAGCAAGCAAGCTATTTAAATGAGAAAGTGCACTCTGGAAGAGTGAAGCCTGTAGGAAGAAAAATGCATGTTTACTATTAAAGCCTTAAATCCCTGTAATGGACATCAGGAGACCTCATAACAGCACGAGGCTATACTCCTGTGTCTGAAGTGTTAAGCAATGATATCTGCCTAAGCAGTTCTTCCATTTCTCAATTTAAAAAACAAAGTCTGATCAATAATAAACAGTAATAATATTACTAAGCAGTTCAGATTTTCAGTTCATGTCCTCAGCCACTCTTGATTTTAGACACTTGAATTTTAAGGAGTCAAAGTCAGAAATATAAGAAATCATTACTGAGTGAATATTTGTCCCACTAATAGTTATGTGAATATAATTTTTTTTAATGGAGTCTAGGTTAACAAATAAGAAGATGCTCTTATTTAGTTTCTCCCAGAACAGGAAGAACCTGTATTATTTGCTGTTGGCACTTGGCATACAACACCCAGCTATATTCTGAGAACAGCATGTCGTCTAATGATTAAATGAAAAATCATGGGTTTTGTTGTAGGTCCAATGTAACTTATATAAATATCATGGAGTGCAATTTACAAATGTTGTGAAAGGTGGCAGAAGAATGAGATTAATTTATGTAAGTTGAGGTAAGCTGTAAGATGCAAACTGTATCGTATGTTAGTTAAATTTGAAGGTGATTTGTGTAGTGCTGGACTCCATTCTGCAGACTAACATTTGCTTAATTTTTACATCTATATAAATTCAGTAAGATTGTTCACTTGTTTAATTTTAAGTAATGTTGTAGAGCAGAAAGGCCTTGCAAAGTGAGGGTCTTGTTGCCCTTTTAAAATCCTTGCTCACTTCTGCTGCTTCAGCTATCCAGAGAGCATTCTGGGAATGACTCAGCTGAACTAGAGGTGAAAAACAAGTTACATAACTGGAAAACAATTGTTAGAACCAGTAAGTGCTCACACCGTGGAGTTGGTGGTACACCTGATGCGTGTTCCTATCGTGGTTTATGATAGTCGGTTAAACACATTTGTTGTGCCTCACAAGTATGTAAACTCATAACAAAGTAACAATTTAAGAACCCTGGAGTTTTTCAATAAAGTGTCTTCACTTATCAACATCTTCTGAAGTCCATGCCATTAACCACCGCAAGTAAAGTATTATGGTATTGAAAACTTAATAACTAGTGGAGCAAGAAGGAAAGTTCCAAGGATTGATGTGGTCTCTTTTGTGAAATCTGTGTTATCTCCTAGATATATCTCTTAGCTGTAGAATCTGGCATGGTTTGCAAGGAAATTAATGAACTCTTCTGTTAATGCAGTCATCAGCTTTAAAGTGATAAGGTTTTGTCGTTCTGTTGAAGTGCTACATCAGAATATTAAGTTTGTTGCTTGATTTTTCACAGAAGGAAGTTCTACACCTGAAGTTGAGCTACATTATATCATGTATACAGTTCATATATGTGCAAATGTGTGTATATGAATAATGACACAGATTATGCTCAATGACAGCTTTATTAATACAACTTATGTCTGCCAAATGGTATCGTTATATGTTTAGTCACCTTTGTAGAACTTCAAACTCCAGTGCAGATGAAGTAATGTAGATATGGTATCAACCACTCAAAACCCATAAGCCTCCACCTCCATACACTCATTATAACACAGGTTTGATCTTCAGATTGGGGCCTACAGGGTGAAATCGAAATGGACATAAACTTCCTTTGATCTACAGAATACAGAGGGAAGATAAGCTTCTATTTCTTTGTACCTCCTGTTTTCTCTTCTTGTTCTTGCCCACCTCCTGCATGCCCCTCAGACGATTGGGGTGTTACAGGAACTTTTAATGTGAGAAAGTAGTCTTTCTGAGCAGTGAGTAGAATTTGGGAGTAGCATGGGCAGAAGAAGATAGAAGCGTGTATAGGAAAAAAAATGCTTAGAGAAATTAGGGTGTACAGAGTATTGGCTTTTACAAATATTGATGCTTGCAGACTTCCTGTGCCATTACTGCTTCACTTTCCCACTGATAGGGGTACTTTTCCTTATCATTATTAACTGACACCGTAACCTACAAGTGCTTAATGCTACACACAAGTCTGCTTTGTGCAATTACTTGATTTCTGTCTGTATTTTTGCTTTATATACCTGAGTTTTTTGATGTGACTGTGATCTAGCCTTGTACAAGTCAGTCTTGCCTCTACTTCATACCTCATGCCTTTCCAATATACAAGACAACAGATTGCTTTTTATAAGCAGAGCTCATAAATTTATAAGTCTGGGTGACAATGTGAAAATGCATAGGAATTACCGTTATTATACCAGACTCAAAAATAATCTGGTCTTCTCTTTGTACGTGAATAGTAACAGATACTCTTAAGGACAGTATACACTCCACATTATCTGCTGTCTTAGTGGATTTTACTACAATTTCAAACACACACTGATTTAAAATATTGTGTTTGACTCTCATTCTAATTTTTCATGTCAGTAAGCATAATCACTCATATTCTGCTAGTCCAGAAAATACACCAGTATTTCAAGTGAGAGAAAACACCTGTTTTATACTAAGAATTCAGTTTTATTTTATTTGCTGGTTTTGCTTCTGTTGTTAATTGGTTCTGACTCAGACATTTACAGAAAGATGTCTCAACTGAGCTGATCACATTGATGCTTAGTATGCCCAATACTCCTTTCATGAGTCGGTTTAATTGGACAGTCTGTGTAAAATACAGAATTCTGTTCTCCTCCAAAATGCAATACTCTGCATTTATGAACAGCCAGTTTCAGTTATGATTTTGAGCTTCACTTGCCTACCTTGTTTGGACTAGATGAGTGGGTAGAAAAATGATAAGTGAAACTGGGTGTTCCTGTTTAGCTTGTTCAGTATTTTTCCTGAAGTGGATCAGAGCTCGGTTTGATCTTGATAGCTTTTGGTGTTCTGAAAGCCAAGGTATTTCAGTGCTTAATATTTATTTCTAGCTTATCTCAAATATTGTAGTGTTTTATGTTTTATTAAATACATAATAAATAGAAGACCAGAAGTGATTGATGTTAACTTCTTATCATACCTAGAATAACGCTTAGTTTAAAAAATATTCAGTTTTTCATCAAAAAGTGAGAAAACAGAAAGAAATTTTTAAGGAACATTTTATGGAAAAGGCATTCATGAACAGTATCATGGATCCTTGCAAAGTCAAGCTGCCAAGTTTGGTATCTGAATTCAGTAATTTAAAGAAAGGCATTAAAAATATGTTTACAACTAATATCTGTTTCCTAGGTAGAGCTCTAATTCTTTTATTGAGATTGCTTTATAATTCCCTTATAAACAGTGCTTCTCAGCTGGTTATATCTTTGTTGATTAATGTATTTGCTGATTTATAATGATGCAAACTGAAAGTTTGCATACATTTTCTGTCTCAGGTTAGATATGAATTTATTTAATAAAAGATGTCATGCCAATGTCCAATTATTTCCCAGAATGAAGCAATGGGAAAATAATTTTTTAATTATTATTTTAAGAGAATGCAACAAGCTTTTAGATCATTATTCTTTATTACCATGATTTGCAACAGAATTGAATTTGGCAGAGACCAACTTATATGAAATACATAACTTGAAAAGCTGCGTCATCATCACTGTTTATGTTGTAGTTCCTTCTTATTTCAGGTGATGAAGCTTGAATTGATAAAGCTGTTCATAAAGAGAATCATGTCCCTCGCTTGTATTTCGTCATAAGGTATCAAACTTTAGGCTTATACCATAATAACTTCATCAGATACATCTTTCTGTTTTCCAGGAGCTATGACCACAAATACGTATCATGATGATGTATTCTTTGAACAAATGTAATTTGCTTTTAACATTGGTAATGTAGAAGGGATGCTAATATAACAGAACAAGGATTTGAATACACTCTATGTGCAGGTCTATTTGCTAAGTATCAGCAGTGAGGGTCCAGTTTTACACTCCACAGAACTCTTTTCCCTGTTGGCATATTCCTGGAAACTTGTCTTCTACTTCCTCTCATTACAGGAGCTTTCAAACTATTTAGTATTAAGTATATGCTATACATTAAAGTCTGTCCTTGGCAAAGACAGTATTTCTTAATAACTGCTTTGTGTCAATATAGTTCAGATCTTTTTTTGAGTATGAAAGTGAATTAGACTTTTTCCTCGGTATGCAATACTTTGCATTTAGTAACACTCAGTCTCGACTACCATTTTGCTACACACTCACCAGCTGAAGAAAGGTAGACGATGAAGGAGCAATGTCGTAACTTGAAATGGATTTCTAAAACTGAAGTCTTGTCTCCACCCATTGTTTCACAAGTTGGTGATTATTATAGCAGCCCTCCTGATTAACCATGTCAGAGGCATTGAACATTCTAGGAGCCTAATGGTCTGCTCTTATACACTAATAACAAGTCACATATGGTATTCATGTAGCATTATTGAGTAAGCTTTTCATTTGTTCCTTTACACTGACAAGGTACTGGCTTTTCAGAAATAGATTTGTATGCCTTCTGTAACAGTTCTTTGTTTTAGGCTACCAACAGGGCTGGAGATTCAATCATTTATTACGTCCATGTCCGTCACAGTTCCTGCAGCTAAGCAAACTGCCACACTCTAAAAACAACCATCCAGCATCTGTAACCTCCCAGATCATATTGTCCAACCTTACAGGTCATGTTATTCAAGTCTGCAACCTTTCTCCATACAGACTGAGCAGCCAGCTGTTGATCAAGCACTGGCTCCAAGGCTTTTCTTGCAGTGGGTGTTTTATGCCAAAATGCAGCTTGAAATGGTGACTGAGCATAGGTAACAGTTTTTGACTTTCAGAATTATCCCACTGATCTGAATGCAAGCAGATAAAACTACATTAGGAATGAAAGGAATACATTAGGAAGAGGCAAGACTGAGAGTGGAAGAGGAAGAAATGGCTTGACAAGAAATCAGTGAAGAAGAGGCACAGAAACTGGAATGGCTTGGCGAGATGATATTTAGGAAAGGAATTTGAGCCATGTTGGGTTAGGAAGGCAGTGGAAGGAGGACCTAGAGACCAGCTGAACAAGAAGATTACATGGGTTGGACAATGATTCTGGTATTGGGAGGGAATTAAATGATTAGACAATTAAAGCAGAGTGGATATGTGTTGCAAAACAAGAGGGTGACATTTAGAGCTATTGAGCAAAATAGAAAGGAGGGATTTAGAGGTAATTGACTGGAGAAGAAAAAGGCTGAAAGACGGTAACTTAAATCTAATGAGGTATGAGATAGAGCGGGCTGGACAAGAAGACTGTGAATTTATTGGAGGATCTGATGGATATAACTGTACAAATGTAATACCCATCAGGATAGTTGCCTTAATGCTATACAGGTCAGAGTTTTACATGTTTTAGAAAAAAATGGTGGAAGTTTCTGTAGGTATATACATATACATGTGTGTGCATATATATATATATATACACACACAGATTCACGGGCACACTTTTTCCTTTTGTGATACAGAAAAAAAATTATTTTTTACTTCCACAGGAAAAATAAATAGTGAAGTATTATCTCATCATATCATTCTAGCAGAAGGAAGACAAATATTACTCTTCAGCCTTAAGGGATAAAGTTGCATGTCTCTAACCAACGTGAGAAAATTCTCTGTTCCTTCCTACATAGGGCTACACCCTAAGCCACAGCTGAAAGCTCATCCTCTCTGCTTGCCAGGGAAGGCACAGTTTATAAGGTAGAGCAGGATTCTTTGCTCCAGCTCAGCAAGACTGAACCCACACAGTCCATCTTAATGCAGAATATATAAATAGAAGATACACAGTTTAACTATGAAGTAAATAATCATCCAAATTACATCATTCAAAGTCAAAACTCAGCTGCCAATTGCCCTGTTATCTGAAATGAGAGTGAGTTTTACCACAAGTAAAGACATGTTTCCATGTTATTATTACAGCCTAGTTAAGGTACTGAATGTTCACATGCTAGTTTATTTCACACTAACTTGATGGGAATAGCATAAACACGCCGCAGAAGTAACCAAATATTCAGTATGGACCAAACCTCTAAAAGTTGTGTATAACTAAGCAAAAAGAAATACAAACTTAATCCTCCTAACTGTTTTCCTAAATGTAGTTGTGCCAAATATTTGACCTTCAGAAACACCTGTGCCCTAATTTTTAAGCTTGTTATATATTTCCTTTTGTAATCTGAAGTTGTAAATCATAGGGCTTGACTCACATGACTACCAGGGTAAATGAGAAGAAGAGCAGTTGTGTTATCTGGACTGTATTGTTGAAATAGCTTCCAGCCCAAGAAGCCCTGCAGTCTAGCAGGATAGGAGGATGAATAAAATTGTTAAAAGCAGGCAAGAGATCAAGACATGCAAGTACTGAGTAGCTCTTACAGGCACATTTTGCAAAGTTTACTGCAGGCACCACTGAAATTGCTGTTTCTCAGAAGAGTACTTAACAGGCTCATTTTCTGTGCCATCTCACAGTCTAAAGCAATTGTTCCAAATACAGGGGGACCTTCATATTTTAAGAAACATATGTCTCTACTTTTTCCAAGATCATCTCAGTAATGAAAAACTGAAGCTTTTGCTCATAATGGAAATAAGACTTGTGCAGCAATGTAGCACAATTATAGCCTGTGCTCTCTCTGCTCTGGGAAGAGAATATCTGTGAGGAAAAGATCACACACCTGAATTATGGAGGACCTTAAGAAAAGCAGAGCACTGGCTCCTACACTGGGTGAAGGAGGGAAGCAAAGTAGTAATTGTAATCTCAGAAGAGAAGGTTCAAATGAGCAACAAAAATTTAGAGAAGAAGAAAAGAGAAAAAGGGGGAGGTTACTACAAATATAATTTAAAGCCATAATGGTTGTTCCTTGGAAGTTCTAGAGGTGGACAGTGGAACCTTCGATTCACTGTAGCAAGTCTTAGACTCTAAATTTATTCTATTGTGGTCACATAAGCAGTACCTCACAAGTTCAATAAAATTTAACTCATCTTCCAAACTTTAGCATAATGATCCAAACAAACCTTAAGGTTCTTCTCCAAAAATTCTAGATTCATCATCTGCCTTTCAAACACAAAATGCAATTCCACAGTGAACATAGTGCTAATATTTTGAGGATATTTTCAATTGTGCTAGTGGAATTTGCTGTAGTTCAGTCAAATAGCAAGTTGCAAGTGAGCTTTTAAAAAAGTGGAGCAGATGTGAGGATAAGTATTTAAGTGCTCTAAGGTTTGATTTAAAGCTACATGGTTTTTATTCTTCAGAAGTATGATGTTATATTTGACTTGTAGAATTTCAGTCCATTTCATGCCTCAATTTCTTGGAATCAACCATTTGCCCTGCATTGTATTAGTGGCATCTTCTAACTACTTTTTGTCAATAGAGTGCTGGTAACTTTTGTGCCAGGTCACTAATGACTAGATTGGATTCATCTTAAAAATCTTTCAGTACCTTACTGCTTTTATCCAGTTCTTTGCCTGTACTATAATCCTTATAAAAAATATCAACTTCCCCAACTTAATTAATAAATTTCTGAGTAGCACCATATAATGTGCTTTATTAATGTTCACTTCAGTCACATTGTGTTTGCCTAGAAAATCAAGTAATTTTTCAAGAAAGCACAGGTAAGTCAAATATAATCTTGCCTACTCTGATTATTCACCACTTCACTCTTTGCTTGAAATTATTGCAGAAAATTCAATTCAAATTCAGGTGTTTTTCAGACATGAATAATTTCTGTCGTTTCCCTTCTTTTTACAGTGAGATACTGTATTTCCTGTTCTCAAGTTATATACCACCCTGACTTGGCTGGAAACATTTCCCGCTGAATTGATCCCACGGTCTTATTCTAGTTTGTTTCAGAATTTTGGAATTAATATTTTCAGCCTATCTCAGTATTGCTTCTTCAAATACTTATCTCCCAATGCTGTATTTCATTCCTTTATGTCATACTAGCCATAGGTTGAGGAATGTATTTGAATCAATTTTAGAATAGTAGGGAAAACTCCCTTCCCTTCAAACCATTTTCCTAAGAACAAGGTGAAACTTTGCTAAAGTAGCCAATGTGATACTTAACCACAGAGAGCAACATAAAACTAAAGCTCCAAAGCGTGCTCTGCTCCAGCACTGATGGTGGAACAGTCCCAGGCAGGTGACAGCCACTGGAAGAGCAGCCGGGAGTCATGCAAGTGCCAGGTGTGCCACAGGGTGGTGCCACAGGGTTAGGTTTGTCCAGGACTCAGCTGCGGCTTACAGTGTTGCAAAAAGCCAAATGCTAAAGGAAATTGTAACAGAACTTAATGGACATCAGTGTCTCCATTTGTTGTGCTCTGGACAGATAATTTAAATTCTACAGGTGGGGTATTTTCTTTATCTGTAGACATCTGATCTTCATTCCTAAATCTTACGTACGTGTTAGGGAAGACTGTGCACCAAGTACAAAGTGAACGTCTGTTCGGTAGGGGCTTATCACTGGTGAAACATCAGAGCTCTCTTTGCCTTCATAACTTCAATTTTATGACATATCTGTAAAACACATTATGCAGAAATAATTTTAGTAGTCCAACTATTGCGCTAATAATTTGCATATCTCTTTTCATTTGATTTACCGAAGGTATATTAAATAAGCATATTCGTTCTACTATCATAGTAGTTAAACCAATCTAAGTCACTGTTGGTCTGCTTTGGGTAATGTTTCAGTAGTTATGGAAGCAATGGAAAAACATATTTGTACAAGACACCTGAGAAATAGATATTCCCTTCCTTTCCTGAGGTATGATAAGGTTCTTTATATGAAGTAAAAAGAAGTTCCCAAGAATGCCTGTATAACTAAGTAGTTGATGTGAGTATCTGGAGAGTGATCTGTAAAATAAAATCAAAGTGAGTTAACATTGTCAGATGCTTTTTCTTGTTTATCACAGAACTTTATCTTTTGAGCTTAAGAATAAAATTATATCATTAACTTCACTCTAGTAGGAGCCCTGTATACAATTAAGACCCCTCTGTCTCTCAGGTGAAAACAGCATTGTTAATAACTCTGCAGTTTATCATCCTGGTTGTGGTATTGCACATTTTTACTTATTTTGTTTGTGTCATATAATGATTTTCAAGCCTTAGAGGCCTTCTGGTCTTGCTTACACTTTTTCATTTCTGCAGTGGACAAATGAATAATGAGCTATCACTGGTTTATTCTTTTATTATAGTCTGTTGACACTTATTCTGACTATCTAGGCAATATTATGATAAGATTCTGTCTTGTCAAACTCCCTGATGTTTCATCAAACTGTCAAAATTTTTTCACTAAAACAACTGTTTTCAATTCTATTCCAGAATTAATGTTAATGTTTCATTTCACTTGGAACAGAATTAGGCAACACAAGTGAGATTTTAAAAGCTTATTACAATATTTTTTATAAAATATGGTAGAAATAGAACAAGTGGATAACAATGGCAAACTGTGGTTTGAGTCCATACACTTAAGCATTTTTATTGTTCTCGTCTAATTGTCTAGCTACTCATTTGGAAAAAAGTATAAACTCGTTGTTTTACTACTGATTTAAGATTTGAATCTTGAGACTTCTCTTGACATTCTGTGTGAAAAATGAGTGCTGGTTGACAACATTTTGTGACAAGAACTATTGTCTGAATAGCTTTGCAAAATTTCAGCTGCCTTGTGAAATAACACTGCACTCCTGATCATGAATTGTTACAGAAATTTCCCTATTTCACCAGCAGTGAAAGCAAACCAGCAACATTCCCCTCTCCATGCAGACCTTTCATTGTAAGGAAGCAATTAAATATTTCACTCATAACCACAACTTATTACAATAAACAGTTCCTCATCTTTCTCATATCTGTTCTAAATCTTTAGGGAGGAATGATGTTTGATGACACTTACAGACTCAAACTTTTATAGGCACAGTTACACCCAAGAAACTCATAAATCTTCATATGCAAATAAACCTATGAAACTGCTCATGACCATGGGGCTGAGTGCTTAACCCACTTTCATCAGAAAGAAATCGTAGTGCCTCACTCCATAGGTGCTGACAGGAATTCAGGTAGAGGCCTCCAGGTGAAGACAATTAAGCTATCCTACCAGATCTGGAATGTGTTGGGAGCAATTCAGTGATTGGTTAAAATGGAAGGAAGAAAGGAATGTGTTCTGCTTTTCCTTGTTAGGGCTTGCTACCACCCTAGGGATAAGGGAACTGTTTATTTTCCTCCTGAAGGGGTAAAAAAAAAAAGTTTTATGTTGCATTTGAAGCAGGTGATCTGAACAGCTTAGCCCACCTAGTGTATCTTACATATTCAACAAGATTCCTCTTCACAGCTTCTTTCTCTTCTTTTAATTGTATGGATACAAAGCAGGAACAATCTGATCTACCCTTCATTTGCCTATAAGATTCTCTGTCCATGTTGGAGGCAACAGGAAATCAGTGCCTTACCATTGGAATAACAAAGAAAAAGTAATTTAAAAAGAAATGCATTTATGTTACGCATTTCCAGAGCAGAGATACAGGTCCAGAGTGGTCACAGATTCTCCCATATTTGGTAACACTGCTGCTGCACAATGAAAATTGAAAACAGAACTTCACAAAGAGGGGGAAAAAATCAGTGGAATTTTAACTACAGCCCTGTGCACTCTGGCACCATGGTAAACCAAAAAAAGCACACACAAGTGTGCTCTAATGCATTTTGAACGTGTCCTCCTGTGGTCATTTTGATGTTCAAGATCATTGTTGGAGGTTGGGAATTTTTCCATCCTGTGGCTAGAGAGACTTTAACGAGCCTTAACGACGGTACTTAAGAGACAACGATTGGGTACCTAAGAGATAACGACTGCGTACTTAAGGGACAAAGACGCACTTAAGAGACTAAAAACATAGCCAGGTGTGGCGAGAGAAGAAAAAGGTGGCTGGCCGTGGGCAGAGACACACTTGTCCCCGGGACTTGTTGGAGGAGACAGCTGCTGTTTTCTTCTTCACTGCTGCCGCGGGAGCTCAGCGCTGCTGGGTTTTTTCCTTCCTTGCTGAAGTCTCTGCTGCCTTTTTGTTCGCCGGCTCGACGGGCTCTGCCGCCCGGTTTGCTGCCCTGGGATTCCCTGCTGCAGCTCTGCTCGCCGTGCGGCCGCCTCGCCCTCTGCTCCGTCTGCCATCACCGAGGAGCTGAGCTCACGTCACAGCACCCCTGCCAGCCGTGACCGTAACTGTACCAAAGGGGAGGGGCGGTGTCTGGCTGCTTAGAGAAAGCTGCCACCGGGTATCTGGTTGGTTTATTTGTTGTTGCTACTGTTATTGTTGCTTGTTCCCTCGTTATAGATACGAGTAAAAACTGTTATTCCTTTTCCCACATCTCTGCCTGAGAGCCTTTGATTTCGACCTTACAACAATTCGGAGGGAGGGTCATATCCTGTAAGGCAGTTTTCCACCTGCCTTAGCAAACGCCTGTCTTCCAAACCAAGACAATCATACCGTGCTATTTCCTTCCCTTTTCCAATTCATTTCAGTTGTTGCACAGTGGCATTAATGGAAGATCCGTTCCTGCAGCTTGTTCTGATAGAGCCTGTCGTCACAGAACAGATTTTGTGGCAGGAGCCAGATTCAGAAATCCAGACTGAATTTCAGTGCAGTAGATTTGACTCTCAGATATCAAAAGTAGCAAAGAAAAAAAAAAAAGAGTAATTCTTTGCAGCATATGTTTGTAGAGCTGGGAACACCCCCTGCTACAGAATGTGTTTGCTAAAAATCAAGTTTCAGGAGAGGATTATAGAAGCTCATGGGAGAGAGAATTACTAGATATACAGAAGTCATGTTTACCTCAGGAAGTTTCTCAGTTGCAAATGGCTGAAAGCTCAGGAAAATATTCCTATCCAGAGTTTCATATCTTTCTTAAGCATCCATTCATGGCTGTCATGAGAAGCAAGATATTGGTTCTACTGGACTCTTGGTCTAACCCAGCCTCGTCATTCTTATTTTGAAGCCTTAGCTATTTCTAGTTTCAGGGTTCCTTCTACATAAATTCTGTGTTCTCAGATTTTTATTGCTGAAAAATCCTTGCTTGAGAGATAAAGTACCACAGACTACAAAAAGTCCTTTATAGTATTCAGATTAATCCATATCTTCATATATTTTTTATATTAATGCCTTTACTTTTGAGTATGTTAGGTCCCACATGTGAATTCTGTCAGATTATGTGAAGGACCTGATCTTTAATGTTGGTGTTTTTCACTGTCACATACTTGCTACACTGTGATAAACTATGTCATAAAAAATATAAATAAATAAATAAAATCTTACTGTACTTTTAGATATATAAGTAAAAAGAAAAATATGGATATCTCCATAGTTAGTCTGCTTTTGAGGCATTAGCTGTATACGACTGTTTTCTGAGCATAGCAATACATGCACTTTGAAGACAAGATAGCAGTTGCTTGTACAGTATCTGTACCATGTGACCATAAAAAGCAGTACTTATTTCTCCCTTTTATTTCCTTTCCAACTTCTACTCATCAGAGAAAATTTTTGTTTCTCAATCTGATTTTGACCAGTGTTGTTGACTTTCTGTATGTCTCCTACCTTTGAAGTCCCAATATTATCTCTGAGGATTTTCTTTTAGATTTCCAGCTTCCAGCCCTGCAAAACCATTCTCTGACATACCTTTTGATGTTTTAGTAGGTCACTGACATACAGCTTTTACCTGCCATCAGACTTCAAAGCCTGTAATGTGTGGCAGCCAAGCCTGTCTCCGTGATTTTTCTATTAGTTGGGAGAAATTAGTGAAATTAGATGGCAAATGCTCCAGCACCACTGGAGTCACATTCCTACGCTAAAGAAGATTGCCAGTGTGGCTTTGTTGATTATATGCTGCCTCATGGCTGCATCTGGCATTGGAGGCTCTCTGTCTGAAGGGGACAGTCTCCAAAGCTGCTCCACAGAATAGGGTCAGGGTGACAAGGAAGGAACCAGCCCAGGTTTGTGGCCTACCCTCTGTAAAGGGCTCAGGTTCTAGAATGGAATTTTCGTCTCTGCAGACTTGTACCTACTGGGACTGCTCTTCCCAGAGCAGCTCCTAGCAGTCCCTGCCAAAGCAAAAGGACTCCATCTGCAGTCATCCTGACCTGAAGAGAGGCTAAGTCTCCTCACAGAGGCATCCCATCTTAAGTGGGGACGCCCAGCTTTGTGAAACATGGGGCAAGCTGGGGTACTCACAGTGCATTCCCATGTGCTCCTACCAGGACAATTTATTCAGGAGAAAGCTAAGGAGGGTCTCCAGTCAGAGTACATCCTGCCATAGCTCAGGCAGTATCAACAGCCTTTCTGTTCACTAGATTTGCAAACTTACCAACTTCGATTTCTGATTCATGCTGTTATCAAACACAGTACCATACTGCTAACATGCCAATGAACCAGTCATAACTTGGACGTGAATGAGCAGGGCTTGGGTTATTTATTTGTATCTAATACTGCAATCTTCTAGTTATACATAATTTTGATTTCTCATTAGAACTACAGATTTGTAAATTATATTTGCTAAAAATAAACTCCTTTTGAACAGCTATCAGTAAGTGCAAGCCATTTATGACTTTTCTCAGAATAAAATGTTAAAACACTTTGATTTTCAAAGTAATGAATTGTATTCTATATTTTTATGTCATATATGTATTCAAAAGTAACAGATTTATACATTTTGTTAACCTATCTCTGTAAGTATCACGTTGGATTATTTTACCTAGGCAAGATGACAGAAATAGATCAGTTCTGTTACTTTAATCCTTCTGTGATTAGTGTCATATTTCAAAATATATACTGCCCTTTTAGATACAATGATATTTTCTCAGGTTTATATGTATATTTATATATGAAATAATTATGATCCTGAATTTGTACATGTTATTCAGTAGAGAGTCTCTGAAAGAGCAGAAAGTATGGCTTCCATTGCACAAGAAAATGTTAAATAATTTTAAATAACATGTCATATAAAATAAGGCCAGAGTCTGTTCTCACATCTGTTATTCAAATATTATATTGCCATAGCATCTGCTGTCTTGCAGCTAATCAGATTCATCATTACTATTTAAAGCTAAAACAGGAAACAAAACAAAACAGACAAACCACTGCTGGTGTTGGATTAGGAATTTTTGGGACAAGTTCAGTGGGAGACTGATGGACTATAACACTTGGTGCCTCAGCCCATGGCCTGCAGGGAATTCTGCATTAGGCACCTACACTCCCTGTATTGTGAACAGGAAGATTTAGGAGCCTCATTATAGGACAGCTGAACAACTTGTGCCCTGGGCAAAGAGCAGTTAAGGTCAGTAGGAAATCCCCTTCAGGAATTCAAGTGCTGCACCAAGGCTGAGAGTCACTCAGGAATTGTCCCTTGGGACCAGGCATCTACAATTTTCCATCAGAAACTGGATAGAGTTCACTATTTTTATTGAAGCTTTTGTAAAGTAATTCAGGGATCAGCAAACTCAAAGATATGTCAGAGGCATTTAGTAGCTTGTCTTTAAAGGGCCCATACCTGTATCTTTTCTATTTGCATTTATTTATATGAAATCTGTTCACATGGACAAGTCTCACAAATGCATGGCAGATGTTTCTTTCCTCTGTTTGTAATTATATCCCTTGAGTAAAGATGCAGTATTTTGAAAGAAAGGAAATACTGATGGGTGGAAAAGCTCAGTTAGAGTAGAAAGTTTTCTCCCAGAAGCTCTGTCTGAAACTCATATTCATGATCAAAAAGCATTCATAATTGCCATTGAGAGAGTTGACTAGATTTTTTAGATGAGAAATACCACCCACAAATTAAGCAAAACAGGACGCAGGACTAGGAGTAGAGCCCTCTCCTGATGCTAGTCTGGTGACATGCCACAGAATTCTCATGACAATATTGCCAGAGGAGACGGATCTGCATTCACTGTCACAGAAGACACCAGCAATAGCACTGTACTTTCAAAACCTATGAACACCTCGTAATCACTTTAGCAACTCCATTGAACCATATTATACCCTCTAGCGTATACACACACACCAGTGTTCAATAAAGTGTAATGTCATTTTAAAGACTTCCATTAATAGAAGTGATTAAAACTACTGTATCATAAAGCAGACTCTAATACTTACTTTGGTAAGAAGATGTTAGACTTTGACCAAGATATTCAGGTTACAAAGGCCAGGATGAAAACTACTGAATGAGCTCCTTGTACAAAAATACATCCTCAGGTAATGTGACCAGCATGTGAAATTCAATAAAGCTTGAGATCCAGCCATTATAGCTGGATTATGTTTTCCTAGCCTTGCTAATATTATGGTAAGATGCTGCTTTTGTAGTTAGAAGAATAATCACATAGTTCTACTTTAGCATAGAGTTTCATTATGAGCTTTAGTAAAGGATAAAATATATCTTTCTCTGTAGTGTCAAGAATAACTTTTATTTCCCAGTCATTTTGGGCCCTGAAGTACCAAATAGTGGCTATTAGTTATGCACAGGAGAATGCAGTTCATTGCTTTTCCCTTATTGTATCCAAGTGCTCCCCTCTAGCTGCAGTTCAGATAAACTCAAAGTTCAGTAAAAACACATAGGCACAACAGTTCAATTTCACCATGATTAGCTCAGTTGTCCTGACCAGCCAATATAGGTCAGCTTTATGCTCTAACTATACTCATTAAACAGTGTTCACTTGTTCACAGCAAACATACATCACTGTATCACAAACATATATGTTGTCCTAAAAACTGAGTATGAAACAGTTTCTTCCTGAAAAAACTGCATAACAGCCAAGGTATCAACAGTGCTGATCTTTAGCTGAATCTCTCTTTTGTTTGTCTAGGCTCCAACATAAAAATATGATCTCTGGCAACAAAACTGCATATAGAAGCCAAGTAGAGTCCATAAGACTAGCACAGAAAACCCTGAGCCACGATGAGAAACCCCTTAAGCAGGTTGTGAGCTTACAGCTCCCTACCCCATCACAAACTAGTACACTTGGTTTTGCCACCTTTGAGGCAGGCTGTACTGGCTGTCTTGGTAAAATGATCCCAGTGAACTCCAAGACCTTTAACCATAGGGGTTCTTTTAACCTAGATCATTTTGTCAGGACTGGATTTAAACAATTACGATGCAACATCAGAGACAGGAGAAGGACGGAAGAGGCAAAAGCATAGATCTGGAAGTAGAAACCACTTAGTCACATGTAGTGCATTTGATTGGTACTTAAGGACTTTATGTGTTCTCCCAACCTCAAATATACTGTTGTCTCTGGCAGAGAACTATTGTTAAAAGAAAAATGGAATGTACATTGAAAATAGTTCTGAAACTACAGATTAAGGGGTTTATTTGCTACATTTGAATTGACTTACTGTTGTGTTAATAATTAGTCAAACTGGGGGAAGGAAAAGTTTCTAGCTACACTTATTTTTTTTTAAGCTGATTTATCAAATACTTTAACTACTAAAAACGGTCAAGAACATACAAATGAATTTCTGCTTTGAGGCTGAGAGCAGCAATAGCCAGTGCTTGCAGAAGGACTTTGTGTGCTCCAGAGCAGTGAGACAGAAATCCAGTGACAGCAGGAGCCCCCTCAGCTCCCTGCAGGCCTGTTGTCCTGAGGCCTTCCAGAAACTGGGTGACACAGTCTTTGCATCCTATAATCTACTTCCAACCCTTAATTCAAATCACAAAGTCAACAGCAGCGGCATCACAAGCCCCTTCTCCTGCAGGGCAAATCCGGCACTGACAGCTTTGCTTACTACCTCTCTCAGCTGGCAGGTGGCAGCCCTGCTGCCCAGAGCACATCAGACCAAGAGCTGCCTGGCTGACAGCCATTGGCAAGATACCACCTACAAGGAGTTCCCAGCCAAACCTCCTGTTCCCTGCAGAAACAGGCTGTTTCTCTGCTAGCCCTTAAATGTTGGGCTTACTCTGCCTTAAATCCTGCTGGTACCGGTAGGACAGGTGGGGCTAACTGAGCCAGGGTGGTAGCTTCAGGCCTCCTGGCTCCCAAAGCAGCAGGTCGCTGTGCCATAATTACTGTTGGTTAATAGTGTGTTTGGCAAGCTGCGAATGTTCTGGAAGTTGTTTCCTTCATGCAGTCTTTCCTCTCATTCCTCACCACCCACTGTTCTCCTTGGCAATTGCTAGTTAAGGTGGACAGTTCTTAAGAAACTTCTTGTTCAAAATTTGGAAATGGGCTGCTGCCAGTGGCAATCCTTTCCCTGGGATGATTAGCAATGGAGTTGTTCTGTGTCCAGTTGCATTTCTCGCATCTGCTTCCAGCTTTGCATAATTTTTGAGGAACAGTTTAGGATGTTACGTAGCTCACCCTGAGCAGGGCAGGATGCCATACAAAAGAGGGAAGACTAGGGAATGAGTTTTAAATTAGATCAATTAATATAATTGAAAAGAAAATGTCAACAGTTTGGGAGCATTGGGTCAGATAACAACTGCTCTGCATTAAGCTAAAAATAGCTAGATCATCTGAGAGAAAAACCAGACCATAATTGTGAAATAGAGATTAGTGGAGAAGAGGGCTATTAGCAAGGGCAGTGTGACTGAGTGAATATCTCCCATAGAAAAGAGACCTTGTTCATCACGTTTAAAGGCATGGAGGGATTATCTTGGGGGTGAATTACAATGAGCCATTAAATAAAAATTACCTTTTAAAATACATGCTAAAGCTATGAATTTCATTTCCCTTGCTCATCTTTGTGGTCTGCCTCGAAGAAGTCTAGTACTGAGAAGAGAGAGATGGTTGCTCCCTGTGTGAGTGGCACGTCTGCAGGAGATGGGGTGCTTCTGCTCTCTATCAGTTGGCTCTGCAGGTTCATACCAGTACACAGTGACTGCTGTAGTTTCACCCACATGTCTCCCCTAAGGGCATCTGCTGCACTGACTGAAATGTAGGTTGTTCTAGGAAGTGTGCATGAATCTTATATCTTTATGGGTTCTCAGGTACTTGGGTGGTATTTATTACAATCAAAAAGGTCTCGTGAGAAAAAACCAGATTCTTTTATAAACCGTTAGTAGATGCAAGAGGGCTGGAGGAACAATTTTCTGAGTTTTCTCAGACTTTATGCAAATACTTTTCAGGTTTGAGTTCTAGCTGTCCTTCATTAACTGTTCACAAAAACTTAAAATATAGCAGTGGACAGGTTTTATTTTACTAAAAACGTCACATTATTTCCTTTAACAGAAGCTGAGTCTTGAATAGTTTTCTGATATACAGATTAAGTTGGCCTTTTGCAGGAGCCTGTATATAAATTCTTGAAAAGAAATAGTTTATGGAAATACTTCTTGAGAGCAGAATTCTGCTTGTTGGAATGTAAGCAGAAGGTGGAAACTTCTACCAAGTTACCTCTCTAAGTAATTAGTTAAAAATTATTTAAAGTGATGCTCATCGTGGGGCTAGAGTTGAGTTTCTTGCTGTTGCTTCCCTTGCAGACATGGTAGTTAACAACAGTAGCAAGTATCCAGTACTATTGAATGCTTATTTCTTGCAGTAAGCTATCTGCTCATAATTTATGTCTTCCAACTAGTCTAGAATATCTGGCACCTCTGCACAAAGATAGACTAGAAACAGTATTTTGAATCTGATTTCTTAACAGAAGTTACTTTCCCAGTTTTAGTTACATTAATGCTGCTACCTCAAAATGTTTCTTCTCTAAACAGTGATTGAAAGCTGCAATGTAGAGGAGCTTTCATCAGGAAGGTATTTCTTTGGATTTCAAAGGGACTTTTGTGTGAGTAAAGTAAGAAGGAAGAAACAGATACTGGGTGTTTGGGGGTTTTGTTGGTTTGTCTTTTTTATTGTAACAGAGATATGTTATAGCTTTTATTTCACTGTGTACACATGCTTTATCAGGAAAAGAAACATGTTAAAAGAATCATACAAGTGGCTCTTAATGCGTTAGGGATTTCAGCAGCTGCTCTCATGAAAATTCAGCATTTTTAATGAAAACCAATTTTGGTCTCTCTTCTTGGGGACTGCATTGTTGAGACACTGGATTCTTATTGCCCCAGTCTTCACCGTTTGCCTAATAATTTGTCTAATAGTTCATTCCAAGTAAACTATGATAGCTGGATAAAGTGCAGAAAAAAAATCACTTTAAGCAACCTTTCACCTGCTCAACTTCTGTTATTGCCCGGAAGCCTGCATTAGTGGTGCTGTAGACTATACTTGGCTAAAAGGGGCATTTATCCTGTAAAGGGTGACCAACATACAGCAGCTGTCAGATCCTTAGTCCTCTTTCCAGTTTATCTGCTGCAGCAAAAGTTTCAAACTGTGATGTACACCTGGCTTTTTATGCAAGACATGTTTTCTTGAAGGTAGATCTGTTAGTTCTATTTCTCTTTCACGTAATATTTTCCAAAGCAGTTTAGGAGATAATCAAGTCTGAGACATGGTTGCAGCTGTTTAGTGCTAGATTTGATTTCGGGGAATGTAGACGATCTGTATTCAATTTGGCTGCCAAATTGAGAATGGGGAGGAAAAAAAGCTCTGAACAATGAAAATGTAAATGGACAATTGTTTGTTGTTTTACTCTGAGGAAAACCCAAAACTTCACTTAACTTTCCCATAATGCAGCAGATGTGGGCTCAAATCCTTTTTTCAAAAGATGTTTGAAGCTAGGCCTCCCACAACGTAGAACATTTTTTTGTTTTAAATCAAAAGTAACTGAAAAAAATGTTTCAAAAATATAAAACCATGTAATCCTAGTATTTCTATTTTTTTTGTCACTTTCAATTTGACCTCTACAACTGGTTTTTGGGGGTTTTTTGTTTGTTTTTTTCTTTTGTTGTGTTTTTATTGGTTTTTTTTGTTGTTGTTGTTTTTGTTGTTGATGTTGGTTTGTTGTTTTGGGTTTTGCTTTCTTTTTCAAATAATTCACCAATAAATTTGCTGAACTCTTGTAAGGGCCCAGGTTAGCTTATGTGGGAGCTGACATGACAGAAATAAGCATAATGAGCATAATGAAGTCTATGTCTACTTCAGAAACAGTGAAAGGACTAGAGTTGAGTATATACTTGGAACAGCTGAGTTTATTCTTCCTAGCATTTTCTAAAATGTGCCTGGGAATGGCGTAATTACGGCAAGATAAAGTCACTTCTGTTTTCAGATAGAGTGTCTGTAAGGAAGAGAGACTCTGCTATAGCTGTAGGCTGTTCTTTTGAACAAAGATTTGACTGACCAAATAGTATCCATGGCTTTGTATTGTATCTATTGCTAAGTATAGGTGGAATTTCCTGTTTATCTTTTTGATTGCTATTGAACACTTATCTAATGGTTTCAATGACTTTTCCCACAATAAACCTTTAATTTTTTTTCTGATGATGTGATTGTTGATTGTGTTATTTAACCTGCATTCTCTACCATACTTCCTTGCTTTCATATTAAATTAGTTTACAATTGTTTACTCTGGCCTGATTTTGACATTTGCAGGATCAATTACCTGAATTATCAAAATCCTTTTGAAGCTCAGAGTATTGTTTTTTTTTTTAACTTTCCCCCCCCATGCTTAGAAGACATGATGAATTTATGACAATTATTTGTAATACCGGATTTCTAAATTGACATCACATTTGGACTTTTTCAAGGTAAAGAAAAGTTCTTGAACAGTGCTTAACATTGACACTAGAGATAAGAAATGTCACAACTTGTTTTAGTTTGGTTGTTTAGTTTCAGGCTTTATGAATTCCAAAAGAAATTGGATAAAATTCTTCCAGTAGAATAAATAACGGCAAATATGGAGACGAAGGGTGAACCAGAAGATTGGTACTCTAACACAAAATCCTGCATGGGTAGTGTGCTGGAGAGGCTGGGGAAGGACGCTGGAGCAAGGATGTGGAAATTCAAGATGTAAAGCCTGAAACTGCTAGGGTTGAGGAACTGGGCTAGGAATTAGTTACTGAGGGCTTTAATACATTATTAAAAGTAAGTCCCATTCCAGAGCTTGGGCATTTGATCTAAGATTGCTGAATTTAAAAGACCTTTTAATAGTAAGAAATAAAGTGTGGGTTTTTAGTCCTACCTCTAGAAGATGGAAAAACTACAGCTGCCATCAATCACTGTGAGATGATGTAGCAGAAGTCTGTACTTAGGTCTAAAGGTCGTGGTGTTACTGGGAGCAGAGTTTCTGTATGATGAAGCAAATTTCTGCTTTTCTAAATTCTCTTTCCTCTTAACCAGAAAAAGGTGTGTATATCTACACATGCAACTAAATTCAGAAGCTAAATTATGCCAAAATTTGGGCTGTCTGGGTAGCTGAATCCTCTCCTATCCTGGGGATATAGTCTGACATTGTATTTTGATTTTGTTACTTCTTTCATTTTCATTAAGTAGCCAACACAGCTCATCCATGAATAAAAGCAGGCTGAGTATAGTAGAAAGCGTGTGTATGTGTATGCACATGTTACTCACTCATAACAATATTGGAAGCTGTACAATGAATGATAAACTGGATCCAGGAGTACAAGGCGTGGGAGGTTGAGCATGAGAAATTTATTCCGCGCCTTGCCACGGTGTTTGTGTTTCTTGTTGGGCAAATCACTTAAAAGTGAATTCTGTTTGCTAAGTAGCACGTAGCCTGAATTTGGACTTTTCCTCACTTTTGCAGTTTGCTGTGTGTACACCAGTTACTCCCGGGCGGCTCCTTTCCCGAGTTTTGCACGCACGCTGAACGGCGGGTGGCTCTGCACTCCTCGCAGGGGTGAGCGCTGTGTGGGAGCCGGGGCCCGGCGGCCGCACCCTCCGTGCGCGTGTCACACCTGCGTACCTCTCGCGACCCCTCGCGCCCAACTCCCGCCTGGACCCGCGCACCGGCGCCGGCGGCAGCCCACAGAAGTAGGGGCGCGTCTCGCGGGAGCCCCGCCGCCAGAGCTGCCCCGCCAATGGCGGGGCGCAGAAGGGCGGGGGCGGGGCTGGGAGCGGC
>VZRN01000746.1:559122-569470 GCA_013397935.1 Dasyornis broadbenti
ATTTTTTTTTTTTTCTTCGGGTCGGGCAATGGCTCGCTGTGAGCCAAAGAAGTCTGGAGGCGTTTATAGCAGAGCTGGTGGATGCTTTTCTTTTTCAAAGCCAGAGTCTCCTGAAGAAATATGAAACACTTCTCAGTAATGAAAGGCATGTGTTCTGGGAGGGAAATTTTCCCCATCTGCCTTGTAACACAGGAGGAAAAGACGTAAGGGCTAATATATGCCGAAAAGGTGCCTGTTATGCTAAGCTGCTCAGTTTTGGTTTTCTCAAGTTTTTCCCCTTCCGAAACATTTTGTCATCACTTTTGTAATTTTCAAAGTGGTGGCATTATTGTAGTGCTTGCACAAAGAAGAGCAACATTTCTAAAATAACATAGCTTTAAAAGCATGGATTTGCCACTGGAACGGGTCTAACACATCATGCTGCTTAAAAAGTTGACTCTGAAGCTGGCCATACTTAAAAGAGGCATGTCTTTTAAATAATATGAAAATCTGTCTCGATATAAATAGATATCACACTTAAGAGAAGAGAAGGTTATGTGGCTTGTTTTGCCTTAATTGCAAAGTAGAATTGCAAAGTAGCTTTGAAGCCATGAGAATTATATGTGGGAACAGAAGAAACTTGCTTAAACACTATGTTTAATGTAATCCTCACTTCAATCTACTTGAGGTGTTTGGAATTGCTTAATTATCTGCATTATTTGTATAGTGTCATGAGTGCTCTTACAGGTACTGACTTTAACCAGTAAACAGAAATTAGAGCAGTTAATTTGTGTTATATTCTGAAGTTTTCTTCCCCCTCCCCCAATGCACACTCCCTGGAAGGCCTGCAGATTAATTACAAAAACAACTGCTTTGACCACATTTCCTCTGATATTTTTAAATTGCTAACAGAAATAAAGCAGAAATAATGGAAAAATAATTGAACTGCATTAGAGTAATGCTTATTGAAATTCATAGTGGGAGTGTTCAAAGTGTTAGACGTGCTATTATTTTAGTTGGTCTAACCAAATACAAACATATGCTGGAGAACCAGTTTCAACCTGTATTTTTTAGTTCAGAGTAAATAATTTTTAGGTAAAGTAATTGAATTTGAAGATTTGCTGCAGGTGTGTCTGTAACCCACATTAACTTTTTAGCTGTTTCAATTTGGTTTTGGGGTGTTTTTTTCCCCTGTAGTGCTTACACTGTAGTGTAAGCACTGAGAAATTTCTCCTGGTGTTGAGAGAACAACAGCAAGCATTGTGGGAGCTGCTGGAAGTGTACCTGACTCTGCCACCTGCAGTTTACTGCTTTGACATGAATCGCTTAACCTGACATGGCAAAATTTGCAGTAGCTTTCTGGTTTGGTTTTTTTTTTTCCCTAGAGGAAAGGAATGCAGGTAGTTGCTTAGTTTATACTCCCACAAATTTGTGCATTTTTATGGTGGAACTTTCAAAGCAGAGCAATGTCATTGAAGGTAACTGCACTGGGATTTGCAGATAAACTTGGATATGAAAGCATTTTTTCATTCTCTTCACTTTTCTATGTCTTTCCTTTGATTGCCTTTCATAGTAGTAGGTAGCAGGCTGAAAAGCCCACATAACTTCTTTGAGGATGTTTTCCTTTCTGAGACAAACTGTAATAGGCTATGGTTTCTTGCTTGGCACACTGGACAGAGAAAATTCATTCTATCAGATCAAGGCTGTGTATTGTCTTAAGAGACAGGATGCTGAATACAGCTTAGTGGTTTGTGCAAGAGGGGATGTTGCTTATAGTCTGTATCACATCATGTGTTTTTGCAATTATATTCAGTTGTAGTTGCATTTCATGGTAAAGAATAGGTCTTCGTAAATGTACAGAATGCAATTTTTAAGGTTTGCAGAATAAATATTCATGGAAGAAACTTCTCATTAAATTAGCATGCATCATAATTAGCTTTTGAAATAATTTTGGCATGTAATTATTTTTTTTAATGCAACAATCTATCTGCTGTACAAATTTAAATAACTCCAAATAGTCAAAAGCCTTTATAGTAGTCAGTTTAGCATTTTAATGTAAAGCAGTATCGTCTTGTAAGAAGTTTTGGATCTTGCTGGTACAAAAGTATTGCTTCACATATATTTCTATCCTAGTAATAATTTTTCCTTCTCTTCGACCTCCTTCCCCCTCCCCATTTTTCAGGGTTTCACATTTGGCTTGTCAAATGGACATCAAGTCACAGTGAGTGTTAACTGCGGGAGCTCTACAAGCACAGTGGCTGCTGGGATGTTGCGACAGAACGGCGGAAGTAACAAGCGTGGATTGGGATTAGCCCGACTGTCTACCTCCAATTTCTTCACTGTCTCGAATTCAGGAAATTGGGGAATGGGGCGCAGCACCAAGAGCAGTTCTCTGAGCAGCATTAGCTCCAACTCTGACTGCTATGAAAATCCTGTTGTGGATCCAGAATATATCATGCAACTGGTCAGTGATGTCAGAAAGTTTGCAGATGTGCTACTCTATTTGAAGGAAGCCTTTCTTTCAGAAGGTGTGTCAGTTGTTCTTAATTCTTAGATTTTCTGAAACTCTAACAATTCTGTTTGTATGTTTTAACTAGTGTTTGCACTGGTTGTTTCCCCCTGCCCTTTACCTTCACCATTTATCCTCCCTTCCTCTTCCCTCCCCACCCCCAGCATGATGATTATGGGAAGTGATGGTTTTTAGTTTGGGTTCTATATTTCCTCACGAGAACAGTGCAATCTGTTTCATAATCTTTACAAGGGAAAATAAGCTCTTAGCAGGCTGTCTAGGCTGATGAGTAAATTTGCAAGACCATCAAATGATTAGTTTTTTAACCACTTGAATGTTTTTTGTAATTCCTAACAATTCTATTGCTATTCTGGTTATGTTTCAGTTTTGTAGGCTGGTTTGGTTTTTGAAAGTCTTACACACTGGTAGTTTGAGTTTTAAGGTAGAATATAACTACACTGTCTTCCTTTGCAAGAAAACTATTTACCATCTTCTGCCAGCAGGTGGAAACTGCAATTTTCTTGCTTGTAAGAGCATTATTGTGTTCCTGTTCCTTTCAGGGAAATAACATTAGTCCAGTTTTGGTCATCAGCAGGAAAGCTTTTATCTAATTTTAACAGAAATTTTGTGAGATTAATAGCTGAAATGATACCCAGAACAGTTTTGTATAAGATGTCCTGAGTGCTGAGCATTTGCAGTCACGTCTGTGTGCAAGTGAGTGTGCACACAGCTGAAATATTGCTGCTAAAAGGTGTGTGAGCAATTCTTGAAAGAGCGATAATTTGACTAGTGATTATTTTGTGTCCACACAGTTTTTGCTGAGCACACAGGATGAGCAGAGTTATTTGTGAGGTTGGGTGTCTGGTGGCTACTGAGAACGAAATGGGCATCCTGTAGGAAAGGACTATCAAAACACTGAAATGTTCCTGTTGCCATGCAGCAGTAGTTAATTAATTGGCAGTTTAAAATTTTGAACTCAGAAGATCCAAAAAACCTAACATTTTGGAAGACAGGAGTTGCCATATTATTTTATACCATGGTATAGAATTAATTTGTGAAACAGCGTTGAACATTTAAAGGATTGATAATTTATAAAGGAAAGATGTTTCTTTTCCGCAGTCGGGAGTGTTCTTTTTGACTTTTGTCCCCATAATATAGTGAGCTCTGTAATGTTGGCCTTGCTTACTGCTGGCTAGAGACAACCTCCTAGAAGCTGCGTAGTTTGGTTTGCATTTTCTAATGTTTGGAAATGTTCACAATTGTCTGTCCAAAAATTACCAAAAACTTACTAAGGTGCTTGAACAGACTTCTTGCACATAAAATTCTGGTTTGTAGTGCTTGCAGCTTACCACCATCCTGAAATTAGTTATGTTAATTATTCCAAGGTGGAATCAATTGCAGGGATAGGAAATTAATTTCTTCCTTTTTGGAAGGGTTGCATCAGTGAGTGTTTATATTTGCTTGGTAAGCATTTCCAGAGCCTGCTGTAGGTCTTTCAGCTTCTAACCACTGTTCTTCAACTTCTGCATCCACTATTAGTTTTTGTATTGCCTCTCTGACAGACTCGTCCAAATTGCTGATGCACAGTAGCTTCATGCTTGACCATGTGGCTCCCAGTTGGCCAGGGCTAGCCATTCTGCTGCTGGGGTCTGCAGTGTTTGGCAGCTTATTGCCAAGGTGTGTGCCTTCAGTGTCGTACTGACTGATGCTTGTATTCCCTGTTTGAGTTACCTGAGCTATCATGGAAGAACCCAGTGATTACTCACCCATGGTCCACTTAACATTCATCTGATATAGTGATCCAATCTTGGATGAAAAATCTAAGTGATTTTGGGTTATAACATGTGTTTGTGTCTAAACTAGATCATAAGTGCCCTGGGATTACAGACTCGAATCGTGTTTCATTACAGTACCAATGCAAGTCGATTTGTAACATGAAAAGTAAGCTGAACTGTCTTGAAAGTATTAGGTAAAGAAAATGTTCTATAGATTTCAAGGCTGCTTCTCTTTGCATTCCTTATGCAAACGTTATTTAATTTCTTACAGTAGTCTCATCATAATGCTGAATAAATTTTTGATACCTTTCAACAAATACCCAAATCAACAGCCAACCAACCAATGCACCCCAAACCTGCAAACAAAACACTCTCTGAATGTAAGTGTAGAGTTTAAAAACTTGACAGCTGTTTGGACATGAGGGAGCTGCCATTGTCTCTTGTGTTGAGTGAAATATCATATGTTCCATACCCTTCAGTTCTTGCTGTCTATTAGGCCTTGAACTCTATGGATGTAACATTCTGTTACAGTGATCCAATCTGAGGCCTAAGATCAAGATATTTGACCATTGCCTTTGTTAAAGGACAGCTCTGGGCATTTTTTGAACCTAGGTCAATGAATCCAGTGCGGTTTCACAAATTTTGTATTGAATTCTACTTGATGATGGGCTGAAACTGTAGTGGTGGTTAGTGCAGCTGATGCAGTTAGTGCATCAGTCTCTTGGTCCAGTCTTCAGCTAAATTTCCAGATGAGCAAGATTGTCATGTGGCTGGTACTTACAAGGACAGTTTTTGTCATTGTGTTGTGTTTGAACTGAAAGGTTATCTTTATTTGTAGCATTTGTACGTTATGAAGTTAGAGATAATTGAAATTTATTGAGAAGTCTCAAATAAGTCAATCTTTTTTTCTAATAAGGAAATGAAAACAATTCCCTAGCAATCCCTGTGTGGAAGGCCAGGCTTGAGAGTGTATGTTGAATTAATACCTAGAAGTCTCAGATAATTTCCTGTAATTTGTGCTATTCTTAGTGCTGTTCATTTGACTGTTCAGTATTATTGAAGGCATTCTGTTTTCCTGGTGTGCCCCAGGTTTACTTCTTTCAATTTTAATGCACATCCCGAGAACAAACTGTTAAGACATAATGGCTTGAAAGCTGGTGAGTTTTCTCTGTGCTTTGAATTCCAATAGTAACATTTCAGGTGTTGGTTGAGAGTGAGACAACCTTATTGTTGCCTTCAACTTACACCCGTCTTTGGATAGGTAGAACACACAGTGAAGTACAGTCTAAAGGCTGGAGGCAATCTGTGCTTTTTGCAGTAGTGGCATTCGAAGTAACTTCTTATGGTAAAAGAAATTTTAGGAACTGAGAAGTTGTTTGCTTCCCATGGAGACCTGAGGGCTTAAAAACCTGACCACAGTATTGAAAATACTAAAGATTTTGAAGTGTGTGAAGTATATTTAAGGTAAATCCTGTAACTTGAAGAGGTTAGTTCTTGTCCCAAAGCATGGATTTAGTGCATCTGCTAGTAAATGTTATTTATTTTGAGTCTGGATGGCATAATACATTCTTTTGGAGAATAGGAGATGTGGGGGAACAGCTTTATATTGTCTAGTCTGTCAGAAAGATCAGGATGCCTATACCTCTATGTATTTAGGAAGCACATAAGCTGCTTCTTGGGATAAAACGTGCAGGACTGAACTCTTACAAATTTGTATTAGAGAATCTACCAGTTCAAAACAAAATTGCTTATTGCATTGATATGCAAGGTTGAGAACCTATTTAATAGGTATTTATGTATGAGGTTGGTGGCTACAGTCCAATATTTTACTGCGTATAATAAATTTTACTGTAGCTTTAAGTAAATGATGCTACTGTGTGGTCTTTGGTCAAATGAGCCTCGTTTTCTCAGGTTCAAAAAAACCACACAAAAGAATATTTAGGACACACTAAAATATCTTCTAACTATAAACTGAGACTAAGTATTTAATCTTTAAACAGTATATAGTAGCTTTTGCTTGTATTGCATTAGAGAGGGGGGGAAACATTCCTGTTTGCCTACTCTGAAGGTAGTTGGCTACTAGTTTTGTGACATCTGCTGCCTTATTTTTAAGGAATGTAATATGTTCTATAAGGTCTTCCCTTGAGAATGTGAGAAATACTGTGTTTCATTATGAATAGCTCTAAGGGTAAAATTTGCATGTGTTTTAAAAGTGCATATTACATTTTAATATGTAGTCATCTTGACTGTATTTTAGAATATATTTAGAATATATTTTTTTTTGTTTGCTTATTTTATCACAGACTTTGAAGTAATCTTCAAAGTGTGGCATTGTGTGCTTCATGTGGGTAATTGTGCATCCTTTTAATGAGCAAAAAATTTTTCTTCAAGTTCATCCTATCTTCAACTAATGTAAATTGTAGTTCTTTCTAAAACATTAGTATACTCTTTCCTCCCAGGTATCTTAGACACCAGAGTAGCAAGCTAAAGCTATTGCCTTTCATCACAGATTTCTCTGAAGATCATAATGTGTCTGATTTTTTTAGAGTTTGATAGATGTTTGGTTTGGGATTTGTTTTTTGTTTGTTTTTGTTGGGGTTTTTTTTGTTTGTTTTGGTTTTCATTTGTTTGTTTTTAAACTGAAGCAGAGGCAAAAGTACTGCTGAAGCTGGATGGCCTCGTCAGGAATGTTTGCATTCTCTATATAGTAGCACCAATACTTTCAAAAGCCTCAGGAATGCTACCTAATTTGAAACCTACCAGGTTGTTATTTTTGAAGAGTAAGATATTCACCCCAGTGGGGCAATTCTAAAGGTGTCTCAAGGTAAATAGTTTCCTCAGAATAAGGAACTTGTAATCTCTAGTGACTCCGAAATCATCTTTGAGCACCACGGAGATTGGCGTTAATTGCATGCTACACTAAAAGCCAGAAGCTATTTACTGAATATAGTGCCTGAGGCTCAAAGGAGAATGATTTCTCTTCAGCCCTTCCTGGCTTGATAAAGTATATTGTCCCTATTTTTAGTATGATCAAAGCGCTGCAGTGTTTTTTAGCATTTGACTTTTATTTCTTTTTTTTCTTATAGTCTGAAATACTAATGTTGTTTTTTTTTCTGAGGCAGTGTTCTTGGAAGTAAGTTTGTGTTGTTTTGCTAGGGAAATCTGAAGTTCATTAGCTATAGCAGTGAAGATTACAGATTGAATTTATGATAATTTTTAATACTAGGTGTAATTTTGCTGTTTGTTCTTTATTCCAATTTTAATGTTTCTCAGTGAAAGGTGCGGTCTTTGATACACTGTAAACTAGATTTATTTACCTGTCTAATGATGCCTCATACTAAGAATCCTTGGTAGGTGGGCAAACTGCTCTAAACAAGGATCTGATAACCTGTTTACTTTTCTTTGCAACAGTTTCTGGAAGGAATGTTTGAGGGAGTTTTTTATATTTGTTTTGCTTTGAGGGCAGTTGGACTGATCTCTTTAGACTTTTTGTGGAAGATGGTGCTGCTGATGGTTTTCTGCTGGATGGTATTTTTTGTGTTAAATAAACCTTTATGAGAGAAGGGAAAATAAAATCCTGCCAGGGCAGCTAACTTTTGGGAACTGTGAAAACATTGTGATTATCAAATGCGTAAACAACCTGCTTGTGAATTATTAAATGACCTTTGAAAATCATTAGAAAAAAGCAGAAGAATCCATGTAAAGTGTAGCACATTGTTTCTTTTATTCTATGTAGCACAAAAAGAACCACACCAAACTGTGTAGTAACTAAAAAATATTATTACGGAATTAAAAATACTTGAGGATGTTGATAAATAATCTCAAGTGGAATTTTAATATTTATCACTTCCAGAATCTGTCAAAGTGTAATATGCTTGCATTATCTGATGAATAATTCTGTGACTTATTATATATATAATATATATAATCTATTAAAATATATATTTTTTGTAGTTTGTAGCCCTATTCAAACTTGGTCCACAGGGAACTAACTGCATGTTTAAAATTCATTTGCCTGTTAGAAGATTGTTCATCCTCTTGCTGAATCAAATTAGGTGTTACAAGGTGAATTCTGACAACTTGCATTTGGTACTTTGGATGTTATTGTTCCCATGGCAGAGTTAGCAGAAGTGTCTTTGTGAGCCACAATAGCAGGGAGGCCAGGACTAAACCAGGCTGGGGCAGCTGGAAGGAGTAACTTCTGATGGTGCTCCTGCTGAAGTTTCCTTTTTTTTTTCCCCCACTCTCCACCAGCAGCTGAATTCTTGATACAGTTCTATAACTGTTTAAAATCTCCAAGATGCATCTAAAATTACTTTCTTCTTGTTATGTTTCGAGCTTTGTTTTAAACATGCTGATAATCTATTTCCACAGCAGTTTACAGAAGAAACTTCTGTGTGAGCTGCTGTGATCTCACTTCTTCCTGACACTAGTGGTAGTTCTCTGGTGACTGCATAGCAAACCAAGTTTTGGAGGCAGATCTGCTTGAAAACTAGTCCTAGGAAGAAAGGAAGTAGTTTTTAGCCGGATGAGTACCATGAGTTGGCTGTAAGGTTGTACCAGCAAAGAGGGAGAAGGTGGCTGGAAAAAGAATGAGTCGCCAGAGGTTAAAATGGAACAAGACTCTGAGGCGCTAGGCAGAGTTGGTGTGGCCCTCCAGCCTGGCATCACAGCATACTCTGCTAAAACCTGTACCAATTCTTTTGTCTGCTTTCTTGAATGTCAAGTTGGACAGGGGTATATGAAAGGTGGGCTGGTCATGGGGACAACAGCAAGCAGGGAATGCCCTTTGTAGATGGCAAATTAATGGGTCACCTTAGCTCTGAGTTTTTGGCACTCTTGAATTTGACAGTCATCTTTTAAACTTGCCTTTCTGAAACCTGCTTCTTACATGCAAGGTCATATCGGCTTCCAGTCTTTCTGACCTGGAAATTCCTTAATAGATCCTTTCACATAGCAGTGACAATTATTTGGAGATAAGTATTAGTTCTGTTAATCTGAAATTGAAATTGTTCTTTCACAAATCTGAAATAGTTTTTCTTGCTAAAAGATATAAAAGATATAAAGAAGGATAAAAACAAAGTAAATACTTCCTTAAATTTTTTTTTAACAAGTAAAATTATTGCTAACTGTGGTGATGTTTTTTAAGATCTTCTGGTGGGTTTTGTAATGGCAAAACTCAGGAAAAAAACCTAGGCTGCTTCTCTTAGTGGAGCTGTAGGACCACAGCAAGCCAGCAACCTCCTGGTCATTTTCCCATGCTTCCCTCACTTTCAAACCATCCTTTCCTGGTCCCTCTCTTGAACAGAATGCACTGAGATCCTTGGCCCTGAGTCATGTTCCTGTCCAGTTTCCTCAAACTTGAGAAGTGCTGCAAAGAGAGTAAAAGTTTGATGTACAACCTGGATGAAGGCACACCCACAACAGTGCAACAAGAAGTTTTTTACAGTCAAAGTTTATGGGAGGCAAGCATAGCTATGAACGAGGAATTACCCAAGCATAGCTATAAACCGTAGATTTTCCCCATGCACTTAATGTTGCACTTAATCTGGGAGAGCGAACTTTCCACCTTCCTTTCCACTTCACTCCAGATCATCCCACAGTCTGTTTTGCCCAAATCTCCTGTTTTCTATGAGACTGCTGTCTGCAGGTTTTGTCAGGGAGTCTTGGACTTTCAGAGGCTGTGACCAGAGCCAGAGGAACTGGGCATTTTGTTTTGCAAGTTTGCAGTGGTAGTGCACTGCTTAATTCATCTGCAGTCATGGAACAATTCTTCTGTTTCCATTATTCTGAACAAGAGGAAAAAACCAATCTCCCCTTGAAGCTGAGTTCAAGCAAATTCGTGTTCTTCATAGTCAAAGTATAAGCTACCTGTTAAATGCTGGTTGCTAATGTTGGATAGTAAATGCTGTTTCTTTAGTTTCAGGGAAGATTGAAGTTATTATTTAACTTAGTGGAGCAGGAGATAAGTTTGTAGCTGATAGTACTACCCCTCCCCCAGTTGCATACTCCACATTCCTTCAGAACAAATGTTCACTTGTTGCTATAGCGTCTAAGATCAGCAATCGGGGGGGGGGGGGGGGGG
>VZRN01000746.1:569484-624945 GCA_013397935.1 Dasyornis broadbenti
GGGGGGGGGGATGTCTTGAAGGCCTGTGAGTGTTTAAAATGTAAAATCAACCCTTATGTGCTGTCGGATATTTTTGTTGACTTAAATAATTAGCATATCTCTCGTCAGGAAAACTCTGAATCATTTGTAAGAGAGCGCAGGCATTTTTCATTTTTATGTTGCCTTTGAAGTGCAAAAAAATGCAATACAAGGAAAAACTTCATTCTTCCTCCTTTTCACATTTCTGATGTACAAAAGGAGCTCAAAACCCTTAAAGAGCCTTAGCTAGTGTGTTAATTAGAATTAGCTTCCTTTTCCATCACAGCAACTAGAATAATGAAACTGAAATTACAGGATCAACAAGATGAAAGTCACTAGTGAGGAAGAGGATGAATAGTCATATTTTCCTTTTTGAAAGTAAAGCTAGGCCCTTCAACAACAAAAATTCTTCTAATATAGTTTGCAGCTTAAGAAACTGGAACACTTGAACCAAAAAACAACTTGTGTCTCGTAAAGAACTCTGTCCTAATATCTGGAAGATAAGATTTGATCCATATGTAGTCTGCAGTCTTGTGTTCTAAACAGCAATTCCCATGTACATGTAGGAGCTCTTTTGTTTAAAAACAAACCAAAAAGCCCTTGCCATAAATGAGCTTCCCACTCCTTGGCGAAATGTATTATAGCGTATCCACAAAAATACTCAATTTTCTCATTTTGCTGATGTACCAGTTTATCAAAGTTGCAACATAAAAGAACATCAATACAAATAACTTTTGTGTGCCCAACAGCATAAAGTTAACAGTTGTGATTGTCATCTTAATGATCTTGACTTCATTAAGGTTTCATAGACTAAACCATTCCTTTTCCACTAGTTTTGTTGGAAGTGTTTGTTCTTCCTATTTATGTAGCTAGGTCACAGAACTGAAGCTGACTTGTTTCTTAATTCTGAGAAAATGTTCAGCCAATCTGACAGTTGTAGTGATTTGATTGTTTGATCTAATGTCTTGGTAATGGATTAGAGTTAAAACTACATGGCAGAGTAGGAGATTTGATACAGAGCTTGGACCTTGATTTTCTTAGGTAGCTGTTTCCCTTTTTTCGGGAAAGTAGGGATTTTATGGGGGCTTATTCCTTTGTCTGCCTAAAATGCCCCTTTTCATGGAAGACAGAGGTGACTCATGTAAGGCTGTAGAAAATAATTTGAGTTAAACTTTCATCTTAATGACATTCAATACAGAACAGTGTAAGTGCAAAACCTAGGACTTGAAGAATTTTCTTTTGTAGAGGCTGTGATTTGGCTGACCAAAGTATTTTTCCTTTTCACCATTTTCTTTCCTCCTTTACTGCTTGAATACTTTTCTTGGACTAATTTTTAAATGTACAAATTCTTACATGCCAATTGCAGTTATTTTTAGTTGATAAACCAGTTTAAATCTTAAGTTAACAAAACTTACCTCTTCTGTCTTGTTTTCTTTGTCCTGACTGAACTGCTTAAGATATTTAAGCAATTTTAGTACTATAACATGCTCCCTTTTTCAAATACATAGATTCTCTCTGCTATGTATAACTTGGGTTCAGGGCCAACAGATGGGTGTTGCAGCAGTTCATTATGTCTGTAGAAGTTCTGTTAGTACTACTTATCTATGAGACATAGAATGACCATGGGATTGTGTATGTTGCTACAAATGCATGCTAAAGGGAAGGGGAGATTCTTATTTTGGAAAGAATCAGGTGTTCTTATAACTCTTGTAATGTCTCAATCCTTTACTTTCTTTTTTCTCCAGGTTTTAGAAATCTGTAAGATAGGAAAGACCTGGTGAGGAAGTTTCAGCAAAGATTCATTAAAAAATAAATTGAAAATTAAAGAATAATTGAAAAACTCAATTGCAGGATTTTAGATCAGTAAGTTGCAGGAAGTATATTTGTATGGTGGAGCTTAAAGCACCTTCATGCCTTTTCAAAAATAGGCTTTGACATCTTTACGACTTGAGGCCAAATTTTAATTTTGTACTTGGCATTAGCAAGTTCATCTCTGACTATCGCATTTAAATTTTTCCCGTTTATGCAGGTGTGATTGTTTTAGGGCTCTGTGTTGTGGAGAAATGTGGCATCTCAGTTAATGTTCTACTTTTGGACTACAGCATATTCTTAGCTCTACTTTTAAGATCAGATGTTGCGGAAATAGTTATGGACATGGTATTCCTGAAGCATTAAAGACTGCTCAATGTTCACAAATTTGTTCTGCTGTTTTAGTGTTCATAGTGGTATGAATGGATTCTTTAATAGAATGTTTTTTAATGGGGTTTTTTATTTGTTTCTTTCTCCTGTGGACTTTTCTGTCATTCATTGATTGTGTATAGGGTATATAAGGTATTTTGTACTACCACAACTATGGAACTAAAAGGTCTAAGAAGTTGTCCAGTGCTGACAAGTGGTGAAAAAAGTGTTTACTGGAATCACTAAAGTGGAGGTGCAGAGCAAACACCTTGACAGGCAGTCAAGAAAATGGGCTGTGGCCTCTGCTCACAAGTAGGTTATCTGCTCCGACAGAAGAACAGTTGAAGGAGACAGCTTTTCTAAGGGGTAGTTCTATATGCCTTGTGCTGCGTTGAGTAAGGTGCAAGTTGTTTATCTGAAAGCTTAGCAGCATGCCTGAATTGTGATAGTTGAGTGGAGACAGTTCATGAAAGGCCTTGAGAAAGTGACTGTGATAAATAACTTACGCCAGTGATGAAGAACAGGAAACTAACAGTAGGGTTCAGACTGCAGAGTGGGCAGATTAAATGCTTTCTGGTATTCATGTTTAAGCCGTTGTGTTAAGGACAAGCAAACAAATTCAGCAAGCAATGGAGAACTCCTTCTAGCTGTAGTTGGCTTCAGGTAATGACTAGACATGAGATTTTAGAGAAGGTGGCTGAGAACTTGATTTAGAAAGAAAGCAATAGGTCTGGAGCATATAAATTATTAATTTAGCATTGACTACATGGAATGACAACTTTAGTAGTACTAGGGAGAAATAGCTGTGTAAATCCAGAACCACAAAGCAAATAAATTCTGTGGTGTTTTTCACCTTTCTGTTGCAAGGTATTTATGAAGAAATACTACTCTATTAAAAATTCATGGTGAGATGTACAGTGAGTTACTGTTGTCCTTTGGGATGTGTTAAGTGCCAGTGTGACATCAGTTGCTGCCTTAATGATAGTATTACTGTGTTTTCTCTTTATACAAAATCATCAAAAGTGCTTGGGTGTGAAATAACTGATACCAAAAGTTTATATTTCAGTGGGGATTGACTGTTCCTGAGTCTAGTAAATGGGAAGATTTTAAAAGTATTTCCTTTGGACCATTCAAATAGCTGTCTGTCACCTGTGTGAGTTATTCAGTCAGGCTTTATTCTCTTGGGTGGTTGTTTCAGCAGGACTTCGGTGAAGGAACTTGAAATAATTCTTAATCCTTTATATTCACCAGTTTTCTAGACAACTAATGTTACTGGCTGCTGTTTTAGTGGTTTTAATACCACTTAAAATCTGTTGATTTTAAAGTGTAACTTTTTTCTTTTCATCAAACCAGAAATGGACTACTATCACATCCTATAGCAGTCCATAATTGTGTTTAAAAGAGCTTTTAAAATAAATGCACAAAGTAACACACCCCTTGTTTAACACCATATAATCTTGTAATCCTGGCTTTGTGTAGTCTTTTGAAAACTAGGTGGGCAGGCAGCAGTAAAATAGCTTCTTCACTTAGTCAGTGTCTTAGACTAAAAGTGGAAGGAGCAGGTGTGTTGAGCAAACAGCATTTTAGACTAACTTGAACGTGAGTTAAAGGTTATTGTTTGATAATCTCTTGATGTTGGTTAGCAAAGGTTAAATTTATTTTTAGAGCGAATAAACATAACTTTCATACTTCCCTTTCTGTGTGCCAGTTTGATATGGTGTGATCAGTCTGGCTGGTGATTCTTTCATTTTCTTTTTTTCGGAAAATTTGTGCTATGAACGTTGAGTGAATATTACTTCATATACTCTCAAAACTTGAACTAGTATGCAAGGAACGTAGTTGCTTAGAGCATAAGAGTTCTCATTTTATTTTAACAGATCTTCCATTGGCAGCTCTTCAATCTAGTGACTATTTGACTAAGTTCTAGTGAAATATCCTTGAATAAGAAATAAAGTAACTAGTCATTACTAGTGGTATGGTTGCCTTTCCCAGTGGATATGATCTTTTTGTGAACTGTGATCAGATTTATTGCTGATGTATTCATACTAAAGAATATAGTCTTGTGTCCACTTGCCAATTTATGATTGTAACTTAAAATGTATTCTGAGACTGCTGAAGCATTATCTTCTCCTAGCTTTCTTCTTCATCTCCAGGAAGATTCAGGGAAATGAACAGTGACTAAAATGACAATGTAGTGTTTTCATTCTCATTTGTCAGAAACAGGTAAGTGAGGAAACATTAGCAATTTCCATTACTGGTTTCTGGTCTCTAAATTTTAGTTTAATAAAAGATTTAAGTATTCTAAAGATTAAACTGCATGGCTGAACAATCTAGGTTAGTTGACTGGAATTTCAAGACTAGTAGAATAAAAAAGTTAAAGGCATGTAGTGTACAGCATATTGAAAAAGATTAAAAGCTGCATTGTGGTTGGTTTTTTTTCTGAAAGGCCTTCCCCACTTTAACAAATGGGGAATTAATCTATGAATTTAAACGTGAAATGAATGTGAAGTAACAACTTTTCTGCTGATGTCAGTTGGCAAACCAAAAAAAGGAAAATATGTAACAGCTTTTAAAGTAGACAGAATTAAAATATTTTGGTTTTTCTGATGTATTTTACATATACACCTATTTTATTGACTTTTTGAAAATACTTTAAGACATTCTGATTTTTGTAACTTTAATTTCTGAAAATTAATTTAGTCTGAATTTGCTCTATATATGTAGTCAAGAAGGACTTCTTACATTAAGTTTTGACTTCACAAGTACAGAGCTGAGCCATAACTAAAATGGGGAAGGAATGTTAGACCAGTTTAATAAAAGACAAAAACCACCACAGCTCAAGGTCACATCAGAGGCTAATCGACATAGTTAGTGGTTGAATCGAAATGGATAGATTGCTGTATTTTGGCCAATCCCTGATAGCAAATGACAAATCTGAAAGGGTTATGTGGGTATTTGGGATACATAAAAAAAAAGGTCATCATGGTAGAAAACTTAACCTGGAATGCTGAACTAATGGGGAGTAGTTTTGTGTTTTATCCAGGAATATTTTTTCTGAAAAAACTGCAAGCCTGTATATGCACAGTGCTTATTTCAAAACATAAAAACACAAGTTCTACCCTTAAAATACCAAAAAAACCAAAAAACAACCCAATATGTACCAAGTGCTTTTTTATTTTAACCTAAATTTGTGCAACCTTATTTTAAGGTTAAATTTAGTAGTTTAACAGTAAATAGGCAATTGACTTGCCAAATGCTAAATGCTTTCTTGTATTACAAAACCATTATTTGTGTGGAATAACTGAAATTAAACAGTGCTACTTTCAATATACGGTATTCAGGGAGCTGTTTGCAGGAAGTTTCAATGCATTCTCACTGAACTGGGTCAGTATATTGCTTTTCTCTAAAAAAAGCCTTACCAAACTCTGTTTTTATTTCAAATATAGAGATTTGGGTTACTATTTTTATTATTTTCTTTTCCTCCTTCCTCATCAAATTTCACATGTCCCTAGATTTTCGTCATTGAAATAATTGCTGATCTGATTATTTTCCATAAATTGTCATTTTTTGCTGCAGTATCATGTGGTTAGAACATTTGTTGCAGTGAATTCTGGAGCACGTGTTGCCAAAGACTATGCATTTGGTGTGGTGTGTTTTAATGATGCTATGACAACAGGAGTTGCCATGTTACTGATGAACAAAAGGCTAGGACTGGCTATCTTGCTAATTTTGAAGCTTCAAGTACAATGTTTCTTGGCAGAAGGATGGGTAGGTAGCTTCTAATTCTGCATTGTGCACAGGATAGAAAGGTGATCACTTCACTAGTGCCTTTGGCAGCTTCCAGCCTTGCTAGAGATTTTGCAGGAGTAAATTCTTCCAGAAATTCTGAGTTTGTTTTTCAGTGAATTAAAATGTTTTCTTCCTTGCATCTGCAACATGTATCCAAATAAAGGAAGAAACAGGGATAGCTAAGACTGGTGCTTTCTCATTGCTCCTGAACTATGACTCCCCAGAAACAGCTCTACCACCATTAAAGGAAAAAGTTTTGTTCGATTTGTATCCATACAATCGATGAAAATCACATCTAACTCATATGTTTACTGCCTAAAATAAAGCTTCTTTTGACAGTAGACTAGACAGCAGGGACACAGATAACTTTGCTGTGGTCAAACCACAGTCAATGTAAAGCATGTTTTCATTGTGTATTTGATTAATTCTTGTAGTGTTTTGAATTGGTAGTGACCTCTATTAAATCAGACAAATATGCCAGGCTGTTAATCATGTTAGAATGGAGCTGACAGAGAGGGCAAAAAGAAATGATGGTTTAATCTGGGACAGTTTGCCAAACTGCAGATGTAGGAATTAGGTGATTTCCACACAGTTCATTGTTGTGTGATTGTTCTGCCTACTCTGTGATGCTCACTGGAAAGTCTCATAGTCTGGATCAGGTTCAGACCTGAGTGCTGACAGTGTCCTAGTATGCAATATGGACATAGATGAAGGCGATAATAATGTGATTTTAGTTTAAATCTCTTTTACTTTGGATAAGCTTCATTCAATGCTGGCTTTTTTTCCCCCTGCCTTAGGTGGCATAACTAGTGATACCATATAATCCTTCTACATAATGTAATAGAAACAGGATATAATTTACCTTAAGGTCAAAAATGAGATTTTTAGTAAATAAGGGTGAATAGTCTCTTAGCCAAGATATTGAAATGTTGGTTACTCGGGCCTCTTAACTTCTGAATCCTTCTAAAATTGAAAGTGATGGGGAGATGACTGTTTGCATTCTATAAGGCAAAACTATAATAAAAAGTTCCGGATCCAGATATTGTGGAAATTGCTTCCCAGTTTGTGTACTTGTTCTCGCCATCATGCAAGACTATTTTGTCTGGCCCATTTGTCCTGGAAGAGGTTAGGTTTTATGGAGAAGATGTGAAATGGTGCTTAAAACTGTAATTGAGACACCTGTATTTCAGTAGAAGTAGAGGTGAAGTACACACACTTGAGTTGATCCCAGGAGAACAGATTTACAAAGGGAGTTCTCAAAATGAGAACCAGACCTAGTGAGGGTGATGATTGCAACAGGCATTTAGGTATTCTCATCCAGTTGTGTTTATTCTCCTGGTAATGACCATAGAGTGAGTTCACAGTAGATGCTTACCATAGTGAAGGCATTGTGTTCTTGAAGGTAGATGGAGAAAATATTTGTGCAAAAATACAAGTGACCTTGTTTATAGTAAGATTTTTGCAAATGAGATGAGTTTATATAGATTNTAAAGAGACTGGTCTATATATATAAACTTGTGGCTGTAAAGAGTATGCATGGTGGGTTGTTCCACACTGTGTGTAACATTCTTCAAAACTATTGCAATGCGTGACATAACTGATCACATCTTTCTAATTGTTAAATGCTTCTAATGAGAAGCTGGACCTTATTACCTGTTGTGAACTAGAATATCTGCTTTGACAATCTCATGCATTCTGACTCAAAATTTTGCCGGGATGTGTTATTTTTCAGTTGTTTTATCTAGATCGATACCCTGTCTTTTGTTAGCATGACCAACTTCTGTTCTAAACAAACTTTTACCCACAGCTAAACAATAGTTGTATTAGTGGTTTCCCTTCTTTTGTGACTGGTGGAAATTGGGTAGTAGAGAGTCTGCTGCTGTTAAAAGGCCTTAATGTTCTAGGTGGAGAAGCATTAAGTAGAATTGCACGTACATCTTCTATATGGGTCTGAACAGCAGTGTAGTGGGGCAAAGAGTGTCAGTCTGTATTTAAACTTAACCTGGCAAACATTTGTTGACATAAACAACTTCAGAAATGTTTGGGCTAACAATAAATCAGGTCAGACGAAAGAAAGCCAGCCAACTGACACAGCAGTGCCTTTCCCAACTGCATGTATTGTGACCTGCTCTGACTTGGCAGGGAGGGTGACTGGTGCTTACGAGCTTGATGAGCAAATTTGATTTTGTTTTGTGTGAATAAAATCCATAGCTATTAGGACATTATTGCTTAGTAACTGACTAAGCAAAGACTTCCCTTTGAGAAATACCTATAATTAGAAAATAGGTTGGTTATGCTTTTACAATAAAGATGTGTGAGCGGTTATAAAATATGGTGACCAAAACTATTGAGGAGTGGGATGCTAATGACAACAATGTGTTATTGAGATTGGTAAAACAGACAGACTTTCCAGCTAGTTTGTGCTGTCATTCTTGTATATTAGGCTTGTCAGCTTTGAATGCATCATTTTTCCACCCTGCTCTTCTCTCTCCACTTCTCCTACAGAATATGATTTTATTTGGGAAGAGCTTGTTTTCAGCTCTTGTAAATGACAGTTCAACCCCCAATGAAAGATTTGCAGATAGGCTACTAAGCTCTCTCTAAGCCTTTTTTCCCCCTGCCCTTCAGTTTTGAGTTTTTTCCTTTTGAGAGCTAGAGAGCTGACTCATTCCTCCAGGAGATTGCAGGAAACTGGTCACCTCAGTCAACAGCTGAACTCAAGTGCCCAGAGAGGGCCTCTGTGTTGCAGAATCACTGGCAGTCAAGGCTTTAGACTTCTATGGATTTTGCAATTCATGCTATTAAGCTTGAGAGAGATTTTAAAACAATATGGCATCAATTGGTGGAGAATTTCCTGCTGACTTCATGCACATCAATGAATGTGTACAGCAACACAAGGGACAGAAGAAAAACTGAAAGTAAATATTCTATGACTACTTCAGTTAGATTGAATTGCTGCAGGAACTTGGAGACACATTTCTTTGTGCATTCCTTCCACAAGCAGTATTTGCTCTACCGTTGTTTTGGTCTCAGCCATTTTCAGACTTCTTAGCATTAAAACTGTTTCTGTAAAACTGGCATATTTAGATTGTTTTGCTACCTGAGGTTTCTAAATCTGTCCTGAACAGGAAATCTCTGGTTTAGTTTCTGTTTGGTCTCAGTCATTGTGAATGCAGTGTATTTGTGGTTCCTGATGACTTCTGCCCCCACCTCTCCCCAAGCACCACTTGTCACAGACGTTTTGTCTCCTAGAGGCACAGAAACAATGTTTCAGATATTTTGTAAACAAATGATACAGTGATGGAATACAAAGAAATCTCAGTTGGCTGTAGCCAGACCTTTGCTTTTGAGAGTACAAATCTAATCTTGTGCTTCAATGCATTATTTTAGTGATCATTTTCTCCTGGATGGTATGATAAATATTTAATTAAACTCAGTGGTTGCTTTCAACTAGCATTTCCCTTTGAAGCTTGTTGTTTCTCTTTCAGACTTGAAGAGGCTTGTGTCTGCTTCAAGATTTTTCTTTCTTTCCCCTTCCCACTTATTTTGCCTTTTCCCCCAACTCTGTTGTTCTGGTAAGATATAGTATCAAATTTGAATTGCTAAGAAACTGCATTTTGGGATCAATATTGCTTTAATTAATCTTTGGGGGTGTGGTTTTCTGTTTTCATCTAACACATAAGAAATCTTATAAAGTTTATGGGCATCAGTACAGCTTTGCTGTTTTTCATTGTCATCATTGTTTTTGCCTGGAGCTTCTTGGTACTCCCAGCATTTATTGTGTTGATGGAGTACAAATAAAGTAATAAAGCCTGAAGGGGCCATTAAAATTATTTGGTTTCATTTTGAGCTATAAAATTTTTCTGAGTGTTAGAACGTGGCAATAGCCATACTGACTTAGGCTAAAGCTATGTCTAATCCATTGTCTGAGCTCTGATGATCACCAAAATTGAATAACCAGAGAAAGGTAAAACTGAGAGGTTAGACATATTCTCTGAACTGTTTTTGCTTAGTTGAATTCTTGAGCTGTTGCAAGTGATATTGGTTTATTACAATGCTTGATAGTTCAGTAGACTAAAGTGTGGAATAGTTAAGTGAAAAGAAGTTGTGGAAGCAGGTTCGGAAGGAATTAAGTTAATTCAGAGGCAGCAGTTACATTTTGTGTGTAGGAACAGCTGTGGTGCAGCAGTTGTGGATGCTGGGGGACTGGACTGCTGAAAGCAGCCAGACTGGTCTCCTACACAGTAGCACCCACTGCTGTGCAAGGCAGAGGCCAGAACTCATGGCCAGACCCACCAAGACCTTTATTGACTCATTAGTAACCCATAGGGAAAGGTAACTTGTCAAGTCTCTCCTTGTTTCCATGTAAACTTCTTGTGTCAATGCTGTATTTTGGCAAGAAATTCCACAGGTGTCTTACATGAAGAAATCACCCTTTTCTGCTTGCTCACTTTAATCATCTGAGGTGTGTTACATAGAATTGAAAGACGTGGAGAAGCAATTGATTCTACCTGGTATTTTCATGCCTTTTAAAATTTTATAATCTTCTTTCATATCCCCTATAAATCATTTCTTATCCAAGGTCACAACTTCTACTATTGTTGCTTTCATGGATACTGCTTCAAGCCTGGATTGCTTTTCCCATTAAGTTCCAAACTTTGAGCTATAGTATGCCTTTAGATCAATGTGTGTTTGTCATAAACAACCTCTGCTGCTAATGTGGATGCACTGAATCATGGCCACATTGAGTACTTTTGACACTTTTTGCCTTTGCTGTGTTTGAGTCAACTTAAAAATCATTATATGTACTTGTAAACGAAGATATAGCCATAACTGTTTGGTTGTTTTAACAAGTTACATAGAACTTCCTTAATTTACTGCTGTGTAAGTTGGATTTTCCTTGGGTTTTGTGTGTCCTGTTACAGATAGAACTTCCTTATCCCTTCCAGCAGGAAGAGTGCCAGTGAACGGTAGATAAAGTTTTTACTTTAGTCTACTTCCTGAGACAGGGTTTTTCCTTTGACAATGTATAGGCCAGTCTGAGTTGGAAAAAAAGTCTCCTGATATGTAACATGTAGGGAAATGAAGCCTGAACCACAGTGATCCTTAGAAGACTTGTTATTGTACCTGATACAATCATATATAATTTGTGTGTAGCCCCCCCCCACCTGCACATCTGACAGCAGTGATCTACTGTACTGATGTGTCATGTTGTACTATGTGGATTCTTCAGAAAAATTTAGCTGCCTGTAGCCTAAATATAGTGTCTTGTCACCAGAAAAAATGGCTCTGAGTTAAAAGTATTCTCTGAGCAACACTGGATCAATTTGCACTGTACTGTAATTGTCTATATTGATCTGTTTGTTATGGCCACAGACAACACAGAATTGCCTCTGCTCAGTGGGGAAATGAGTCAGCTTGTATTAGATCCTCTTTTTCTTTTTCATAAGCTAGACTTTCCTGAATTTGAAAGCTTTTTACCACAACTTGCAACATAGCACTCTAGTGCATAAGAAACTTTAATTCCATGCACCAGCACTTCTTCTGTAACACAACAGAAGAGCTTGTGGTTTAACCTGTGCCATGGATGCAAAAGAAAAACCAACTAAAATGGGGTTAGAGTTTAGAGGTGCATAGCAAGAGGCATATGCTGTAAAAAGCATCATCATCGTGGAGTGTGTGTTTGAGAATTTTTCTGATTAGGCCTAGTTTAGGTGTTCAACCTACTTATCAGGGCTGATATGCTTAAAGACAGGTCTTGTAGATCTAGGCTTATATACTAAAGATTCTTAAGATTTCACTGATACTTTAATTAAAAACTAGCCAACATTTGCCAGAAATTTTAATTTACGAGTATACAGAAATGGTGTTGAATTTGTATCAGGTGAAGAAATAATTAATGAACAATCAAAATCTTTTATTGATACCTTTTTTTGCATATATGTAATTATCAAAATGGTGGTTGGTTAAATGATATGAGATAAAGACGATGGTTTAATTCAGAAACATGAGGGTGTTGGTGTAGAATTCCAACCCCCTTTTTTAATACTTGCTTGACTTCATGTGAGAAATAAGTTTGTGTAAATGATGTACAGTATTGCAAGTTTACTATTGGCAACTGCTAGTATAACTTTATCTTCTAACAATTTCTTTATTTTAAGTAGGCTCAGCTTCAATATGGCCTAGAATTCCATGCAGCTGAATACCATCAAAGTGGTTTGTAATGTGATTGGGTGTTAATTCACTGTTTTAATGTAGTTTCTCCTTTACTTTTCTCAGAAAATCATGATGGCCTGCATCAAGTAGTACATGAACGCCTGGGGGAGTTGCTTCGTGTTTTAAAAGCAGTGATAAATAAACATCAGACTCTAAATTCAGTTGATATTCTTAGTGCTGCAGGAACAGTTATTGCAAAAGTAAAAGGTAAGGAATTACTACCTTTCGTATTTTTGGAAAATTGAATTAGTGACTTGATTGGCTTGGAGTGATAGACTTCTACATATACAGAAGAAACTGGGGGTTTTTTAAGAGTAATACTTTAAAACTTGTTTAAAAGATACCTTCACTAAGTGAAGAGTAATACTAAGTAGCTTGTTCTCTCATTGATGTGGTAAAATTCTGCAGATATTCACAAATACTTTTTACTTTTTCTCCCCTGAACCTGATCTAGTTGTTTGCACTTGAAATGTACTAGTAACACTTGTATTGTAGACTTCCCCCTTTGTTAATATACTCAGTTTAAGAAGAGCTATAGTCATGGAGGGATTGCATTATTTTCTATACAGAAAGAAAAACTACTCTTAGGAAAGCACAGTGGATATTGCATAATTACAGAATTTTGAAAGTAATGGCATCCTTTATTGATGTAAGAAAGATGCTTAAAACAGAAGGAGTGCAGTTATATCTTCCAGGTTTCTGTCAAATGTATTCAAGTTAGTCCAGTTGTAAGACTGTGCTTTAGGTACACAAGAAAAGCCTGTGCTCAAGGAGTTGATGTTGTTATGGTTACAGTCTTTTTTCTTGAGCTTGATCTAAATTCAAGTTTTGACTTTGTTTCTCATCTTAGTTGTATTACTCTGTGAATATTTTTCTCATTGGCAGTGGTTTGAGATTTCTGAAAATTTAGCTGTAAGACTCCTGGTACAGGATCGAAAGTGCAGTAATGTAGCCTCAGGGGTTGGTATTGGGACTGATGCTGTTGAACATCTTTGTTGGTGACAAGAACAGTGGGATCAGGTGCACCCTCAGCCAATTGGTGGATGACACAGAGCTGTGTGGTATGGCTGACATGCTGGAGGGAAGGGATGCCATCCAGAGGGACGCTGACGGTCTGGAGATGTGGGCCTATGTGAGCCTTGAGAAGTTCAACCAGGCCAAGTGCAAGGTCCTACACCTGAGTTGGGCAATCTCAAACAAGCACAGGCTGGGCAGAGAATAGATTGAGAGGGGCCCTGAGAAGGACTTAACGGTGTGGGTTGATGAGAAGTTCAACATGGCCCAGCAATGTATTCTTGCAGCCCAGAAAGCAATCCTATCTTGGGCTGCATCCAAAGCAGGGTGGCCAGCAGTGTGAGTCTTGCCCTTTACTGCCCTATTGAGAGCCCCCTGCCCGGAGTACTGCATCTAGCTCTGACCTGTTGGAGCAAGTTCAGAGGAGGGTCACAGAGATGATCAGAGAGCTCTCCTATGAAGATGGATTGAAAGTTGAGGCTGTTCAGCCTGGAAAAGAGAAGACTCTGGGGAGACCTTAGAGCCCCTTCCAGTTCCTGAAGGGCTACAAGAGAGCTGGAGAGGGGCTTTTGTCAAAGGTGTGTAGTGACAGGGCAAGAGGGGAAGGCTTTTAACTGAAAGAGAGCAAGTTTAGCTTAGATACACAGAAGAAATTCTTTACTGTAGAGTGTGGTGAGACACTGGAACAGGTTGCCCGGAGAAACTGTGGATTCCTTATCCCTGGCAGTGTTCAAGGCCAGGCTGGATGGGGCTTTGAACAACCTGGTCTAGTGGGAGCTGTTCCTGCCCCCATGGCAGGGATGTTGAAATTAGATGAGCTTTAAAACCCCTTCCAACCCAAACCATTCTATGATATTTTGGCTAAAGTAAATACAAACTAATTCTGTGGCAAATAGTCTTTCCTGTGATCCAGACTGTGTGACCTGGCCACACAATTGCAAGGAAGGGGAACTCCAGACCACATTAAAGATGATGGTCTCAGTCAGTACTGCCTCAACATTTGTAGCCATTGATACAAACAAGTACTTTGATATGAAGGTTTCCATAATGCCAGTCAGTGTTTGCTCAGACATGTATTGTGTTTGTCACACCTCTAGGGATAGAAATGGGAAGTTTCAAGACTTCAGCTCTTTCTGACTGGTGCTTCAGTCTTACTTCTCTGAGAACAGCAAAGCCTTTGGTGTATGAAAACACTACTACCCCCCTACATAACCTGTGGTAAATGTGAAGGTAGTTTGACTTTAGCACCTTTTTGGTTTTTACAGCTGGTTTTTGTCTGAGGCTCATACTGCTCCAAGTTTATATTCAAACTGAAGTGTATGATTGCTGGTACTGAGAAAGCGGAAGCAAAAATACAGCAGATTGTGGTGAACTGTAAGCATATCAGACCTGAAGTTTTCTTACAGTGACCTATCTGTAACACATGCATTCACAGATTTTCAGCTGTGATTATTTCACTAGAGGTAAGGTAGCTTTTGAACAAACAGGAAGCTACAAGAATGCGAGGAGCTGGTAAAACATATCCAGTATCCTTTTTCCTCTGTCTTCCCTGTCTTTGTTAATGTGACATTATGAAAAGTTCATGTGACTCATCTGTTTCTTGTCATTGGAGGACAGAGCTATAAAAAGATATGGAAGCGCTCTGTGGTCGGATTTATGACTAGGAAGAAAATTAACCTGGCGTGGAAAAATTCTGATGTTTATTTAGAAGAGGATGAAATAGAAACAAGCTGGGATTTACATGTGATTCTACCCTGATTTTTGAGTCTTTGTGTAATGTTAGGGTTTCAAACCTAGTTTGTCTTTGGAACTCCATATAGGGTCAAATTGCAGTTTTAACAACCAAATGCCTTTTGCTCTTCATTAAATCAGTTGTAATAACTTTGGAACCTTAGTGTCTCTGTCTCATGAAGTATTCTTATAACTATGATAAGTTGCACTGTGCTTTTAACATAATGTCTGGTGTAGATAGACTACTGCATTTAGGTTACTACACATGTGAATATTTTGAAGGCTAACAAAAATTAGAGTGCTTGTGACCCTCTTTCAAGCCTTGGTCATTTCTCAGGACCTTCAGTGGGAATGATACAAATGTACTTGTGCTTCTGCTTTGGATGTCCAATGCTTTTCCTTTTAGATTGTAGGAAAAACTAGCTGTAACATGTTATCTGGATCTTGCTACAGAGAGTCATGCTTGGCAGTACAGACTTGTCAGACATGTACTATTTTGGACTGAGGTTGAAGGAAAATGGTGGGGAGAAGAGTGAGACATGACACATTTGATTTCTCTGGTTATGTCTTGGGCATGACATGGTGTACTGGGCATCTTTGGACTCTACTATTAATTCATCCCTACTTGAGCGCTTCATGAGGAATGTCTCTTAAATGACACCTCACTTGACCTGGAAGAATTGAGACTTACTGAAGCATCTTGCTTGGAACCTATTTAGACTCCTGTTTCTGTAAGTCTTCTTCTGTCAGCCCCCTCTGGCACAGAGTCATATTAATAGTTTTTATTTTTCAGCTTGGTGCCTTTAAATAGTTGACGGCCCCAGAGTACACGGTTCTCCTGATTCCATGCTGTGTTCAAGTTTGTACTATTCTTTTCCCCTTAAGTACACCCTTTGACTTAATTACTAGAATGGACATGGTTTCCTGGTAAAGCTGAAGATTACACTTGTCTTGTAGAAATTTCCTATTTAGACAGGGGTTTTTTTGTAGCAGTTCTGCATCAAAAAGAAATACCTCAAACAAGATTAAGTAACTTCAGTTTTGTTGGTGTCTCTGATGTACATTCAGATCAAAATTTATTATGGAAGGAGTAGGAAACAATTCCTTGAAGTTGTCTTGGTGGCATCCAGCTCAGATTGTGGAGGCTGCCAAACCTAGTAGTAAGTACAGGCTGGTGAAATTATATGGCACTAAGAACTAAAAGTAGAGCAGTGGAGCCTGAACAGCCTGTTGATCCTCTCTAGGATACAAGAATATTCTTCTGCCTCTTTCCAGTCTCCATACTATTGCTCTTTACTTATGTTCCTCTCCCCATTTATTTTACATGTTTTTGAAGAAGAGAGATAACAAGATGTAATTACATGTCTTTGTTTTGGGAGAGGAAGTGGTCTTTTGGTCTTTGGGTTTTTTGTTTGCTTGGGTGGTGGTTTTGTTTTTGAAATAGTTCTGAAAGGTTTTGGAAAGCATTGTTGTGAGTTTAAGGATAGAATTGGCTGCAAAGGTATTCGGTTCCAAGAAGCCAGCCAATTGCTTACTTCTTATAAGTCAACTAGTAAAATATGGATTGACAGTGTATTCCTGTCTAAAAAAATTGGTGGTGATGTTACCATATGTATCTATTAGGTATGAGAAAATTGACCTGCAATGAGCAAATTCTGCAAGCTTGGTGTAGTTTTGACTTGTGCAGGCTCTGCAGACAGCTGGCAAGGCAGCATTGCTGCTGTCAATCCTGCACATATGTTCAAGCAGTGGGTTTGAGGCAGTGAGCGAACTTGTGCAGACTCCAGCATGGCTGTGTCCCATGGGCTCTGTGCTTGTGAGTTCACAGGGAACTACCTAAGCATCGTCTTTTAAAGGCCCTGGTTGCTGTGGGTCTTGACAGCCATCAGCCTTTTCTTCACAGTTTTAGAAGCACTGCACAAATGGCCTCAGGCAGTGCTTCAGCTTCTGGGATTCTCACTTTTAAAACTTCCATGGCTGTTTTGGGTTCCCCAGCCTGGTCTGTGCTTGATTCAAAACAGTTTTGATGGCATGACCCAAGAGCTGAAACTGTGTTTTAATGAGATTGATGAACCCAGTTTGAAGACAGCTTTGAAAATACAGATCCCCACTATACGCTAGGCTTGCATTTCTGGTACTGGATTTGCATTTTAATGTATTGCTGTCATATGATTTTTTGAAGTTCATTATGTGTCATCTGCAGTCTTGCTTGAAAGAGTTGTCAAGTTGTATACTTGCTTTGAAATATGTAGAACTATAGATAGATAGCTGTCATTTCCAGACATGGCAAGATTACTATAGTTCATTGTTGTCAGTAGCTATTGTGTGCAGTCAGGATGTCCTGGGGAAAGAGAGTGCGTGGTTTAAAGTTGACGTTAAGTACATCAGCATTCCAGTGGTGGTAAGCCAGAAAAAAGCTGGTGGTATTCTACTGCATTACTAAGAGATCAGACTAACCTATTTTGGGAGAAGTGAAAAGAAGTAAATCTGAAAAATCTGAGATTTGTTATTCTTTTGTGATGGATCCTGAAAAGAAAGGATTTCTCTGGCATATAAAGTGCAAAGCTTAACAAAACTCTTCCTGGAACAGGAAGGCAGAGTGAAACAGACGGCATTTCTTTAGGGAAAGGCTCTCTATATTAATGTCTTGTTAACTAAGTGAAAAAAGTGCATTCTCTCTGAAGACACTGCGGCTAATGGATATACGAATGTTTCAGTGGTAAGTGCTTTGAATGCATAAACAATTTTTGCTAATTCCTTATAATTTTGAAACAGTTTGCATTTTCATGCCGGCTCTTAAATGATTTTTCCAGTCATTAGTGGCTAGTAATCAATAGGTCTCATTGTGACTGTTGTTGCTTAATGATTTGAAATGCAAAGTTTAGATTTATACACAGCATTATTTCTGGAAAATTGAGGTTTTCAACTAACTTGAATTATAAAAAAAAGAAATCCGCTGCTATTTACACAGTTATTAAAAAATAAAAATCTGTGTAGCTTTATTGAGTCTCATTTCAAGCAAAGGTGCCAGAGGCATTTTTTTATCTAATTACAAGGTGCAGCAGAACGAAGAGGTAGGAGAAGCTGCCATTTACCAGAGAACTGTGTCAACAGAGCCTGGTAATGTTTTTGTAATATGCAGTAATTGTTTTTTGCTGTAGGCTTATTACAGCATTATTTCGTATCTGCAAGTAATTGTAAAAATAGCCCATGAGAAGAATGTGTTTTCTCTAATGGCTTTGTGTAGAAATAGTTGTTATAGAAATGTTTATCAAATTCTTTTGATCAAATTCTGTTGACATACTGTGTAAAAAGGAATGGATTTAACTGTGTTACTTTACTGGTTAAAAACTTTTCCTTTCACAAAGGAAGTCTAATGGGGGAGCAGATTACTGTACTTTGTTTGTTACCCATTAGTATTTAGGCACCTGGCAGGAAGTTTGAATATTTAAGATTAAAGCCTTTTAATTTGCTGGGAAAATTTGTATAGAATGGGCAACATTTTAACATTATTTTATTTTTGTTACTTCTACAAGTCACTGTATTCTGTTTGTACTTGAAACATAAGGCAAATTAACCTAGTTAGATTTTGCAAAAAGTGGTAAGTGGGGTGCATACCTGTATGTGTGTCATTGCCGTATCTCTGAAATAGATGTGAGGATGTGTGACTTAGACATCTAGAAAACTAAGCAAAAGTAAAATTAAAAAAAAAGTGCTAATGTGAAATTGTCATTTCTCACAATGTAACACTGGGAAAAACTTCCACCCAGAGGGTACAGTTTCAGCTCAAATGAGTGTATGCAACTTCTCTACCCAAATATCTCAGTCACTATTGATTAAGGAGTTAAGTTGGAAACAGACAAAAATTGTTGTGCTTTTTGTCTTCTTTCTCCCTCCCTCTTTTTGTTTAGTAGTTGTTAATGGAAACTCTAGGTGAATCATTCTTCTTGTCTCATTATTGCAGCTTGTCATGGAAGCGTGCTAAAGGTGGTGTTGAGTGGCTAAGTACTTGATCACCAATTTAAACCATCTAGTTTATCCAGCAACACTCTTCTTCCTGTTTTGGACCAGCAATAGTTATGCTGAGCTTCTTCCCCACTTTTAACAGGAAAAACATAATTTTGCCAGACTATGGAGCTAATAATTAAAGGGTTTTGCTGTGGACACCACCTTTTGATAGCTTTCTGCTTGCCTGAGCCCCAGCCAGAAATGCTGTGTTCTGGATTGCGTACAAGTGGGGGGGCACCCTCACAAACTACTGCTCTTGTTTGGAATTCTGAAATTTCTATTCAGAAAATAAACATCTTTTCAAATATTTGACTGAATTTGTGAACTGCTTTGTGGTGGTGCTGCTACTGTGTGGTTTGACTCTAGTTGGGAAATGACTGGTTTTGTCTTCCATGCATTTAGCAATATGTTTCCACACAAAGCTGCTCCTTAAGTGAGAAGATACAGGAAGTGAAAGACTAATCTGATTTCATTGTGGGAAGCAACTGGATTGTGTTAATTTTTTTCCTTTAGTGTTTACTTTTTTACTAATCTTCTTTAAGACTGTGTTCTTCCAATTATTCAGAAAAGTATAATGTTGGATGTTCTTTAGGAGACTTTGTGTGTAAAATTCATTTCTAGGCCTAGTAAACTTGCTTGATTGATTCCACTTCTCACCCTTTGATTTTCTTTTTTTTTTTAAGCGGTGAACTTCAAAGAAGTTAATGAAGAAAACAAGAGAGAACTCTTCAGTGAAATATTTTCTTCCATTGAAAAATTGGCATTCACCTTTGGAAACGTGTAAGTTGGAATCCAGAAGGAGTTTTTAAAGAACTCAGTGGAACTGAATCAAATTAAGACTCAACAATAACAAAAGCTTTAGTTTTCTTTTGGACAACTATTTTCTGATAAAGTAATTTAAATTAACTACATCTGGAACAACTTTACTGCTCTCAGTTTGTGTCTGGTTTTTTTCCTAATAAGGAAATCTAGGATGGTATAGATATTGGAGGGAGGATAAGACATCTACTGAAAATGGTTTGCAGAACTTTTAAAGGACTTAGTAATGCTATCTGAATTTTTGAATTCAGTGATATAAAACTGGTTAGTGAGGTAAAGTAATGAAGTAACACAATTCTTTGTTTTTCTGGCAGTGTTTCAGACTTCCTTATGGGAGATGTAGACAATGGCTCGTCATTGGGACTTCCTGTATCTCGGAGAAGTCGGGTAGGCTAAACACGTTCTCTTGGAGTGTAGAATGATATCTGTTAAGGGAGACTTCCAGTTCCACTGAAACTCTGCATCATGGGGCTGGGAAACTTGAAGTAGTCTGACAAGATTAAACCCAGGAAAAATGTGTATTGCAGTTTTCAGCTACATGAATGTATTCTCAGTTCTAAATGATAGTGATGACTCCACAGGACTACCTACTGTTATTGTTTTTGAGATTTTTAAATTGGTTAAGTGAAAATAAATAAGGAAAAGAAAGATAGTTGAATGATTTGCTTGCTAAAGTAGTTAGACTGTACCTATTAAATCTGGAAACCAAAGGTTTAATGGCCTAATTTTGGCTTTTCAAGACTAGTATTCATGACAAAATAACCTTTTCTTCTTTCAGAGCCTAGTTTGCGCTGTAACTGTTTCAGCAACAATTCACTAAAAAAACTGTCAACTTATAGGTAGTCAAAGAAAAACATTTTAAACTTACCTTTAAACACTCTGAAGGTGTGATTGAAAAATGCTCAGTACCAAATTCTCTTCTGAATTTTTGTGTATCTAGAAGCAAACTTTCAGGTAAATCAAATAAAATTAGGAGTTACATGAAAGGAAGATACAATTGATAATTAGTGTATATTACAAGCTAAGTTGTAGCAAGGTTAAAAATGTTTGTGCAGTTTTTTAAAGGCTTTATTGAAACATACTTAAGACTTAGCATTTCTTCACACAGGCTTGTGTGCAGCAATAGCATGCAGCTACAGCTGAGTAGTCTTTTCAAATTTTGACTGTTTGATAATCCATCTTTCTCCCATGAGTGTTATCACACAAATTCTACTTCTGTAGCTGCTTCAAAACTTATCTTCATAAAAAATATGGAGGAAAAGTAGGCTACTCTGAAAACTGGTTTCAGCAAACTTAGAATTAGGTTGCTGATAAGAAGTATGAAATAAAATAGCATAGAACCCAGGATCTCATGTAAATTAAATAAGACTATTTGTAGAAGTACTTGTTCATCTAATTGGTTCACCAGCAGAAGGAGGGTGCTCAATTTACCAACATTTTAATCTTGTAATGGTTTTGCATTGCAGAAATACATCCCTGTGGAATGAGATGGTCTAATATATTGTATTGTGAATAATTGATTGTCTAAAAGATCACTCTTCTGAACATGGAGTGGGGTAAAGGCCAAGAGGAAATTAGAATATAGTGAGATGAAGAAAAATTGCATTCTAGATGCTTCAGAAGTCACCAGCTTATATTTAAAAGCTCACTTTTGTAGTGTTTCCTGCTTTTCCTAAGGTGAAGGTGAACAATAATAAATTTTGGAGCAGGTAGGATAACATAGTTCAGTTTCTTAGAAATCTGTTGTAAGTATATTTTCATTTAGGCAAATACACATTTAACAGGTGAGTTATTTCACTTTGATTTACAATTCAGAGAGTGATTTGGAGGCCAGCTAGGAGTGGAGTGTTAAGAGGAATTAAATGCAAAATATTTAATAGCTCCATTAACTTTTCCTGTAGTTGTGTGTGTTCAGTGGTTGATCATCGTAGCTAGCTGTATTTTAAACAGAGCATAACATTTTGGTAGAATTTAACATGTAAATACTTTGAAGGTTGATTAAGGAGAAATATTTTAATTGCCTCTTTAGTTAGGGACCTCCCTAATTAAGCTGATGAGTATGGCTCCAAGGAGGGTGGTGGACAGTGCTGATCCTGCTTCTCTTGACTGCAGGGGAGTCTACATTCTTTACTTAAGGCATTCCAATTGGAAGCTTAAGTTAAATGATATGTATACCCCCTCTTGGCAAATGTAATTGTTCTCATTTTAGCTCTTGTAGTTCAACCAGATGTACAAGGTGGAAGTAAAGATATTTTTAAATTAAAAACAAAAGCACTTTAAAACATACTGGAAGAGATGAGACAGACATGCCTGACCTTTCATTACTCAACAAGCTATTTGAGTGCTATGCAGATCTGTGCAGATCAGAGGGCATAAAAAAGGAAAAGGATAAAATTTTCAAAATGTGTGAAGAGATTTGTCTGTATCAGAGTGAGAGTCTTGGGTAATGAGGGAAAAAAAGACACTTGTTGAAGTTGGAAGTGAAATCTCTCTAGAAGTCAGGCTTTTAAGTTTTGCTTTGGACTACTGGGATGAGTCATTGGTTGCTTGAAGGGGCAAGCTGTAATGGGTCAAGTTCTGATAATAAGTTGTAGGACATAGAAGTATTTGTTGATGTTTGCTTCTAAAACATATTTGCAATGGGGCGAATGTGAAAGAATGAGTGACCTTTGATTAGTTGCCCTAACTAGTGTGCCTGATTTACTGGAAAGGAGTGAATAGTTTTCAGGACTGCAATGATTTAGGTCTTACAGAATGGGAAATAATTTTTAGGATCAGAACTTATGCCTCAATTTAATATAAAATATGGGTTTTTTTCTTATAATTATTTTTTTTTCTTCCCTAACAACTTTAAAATCAACTTGAAGACAGTAATATTTTATATAGAATCTGAACTAAATCTAGGAATATTCAAGCTTTCTTTGCAAGTGGATATTAATTGCTAAACTAAGATTTCAGGGGTTTTTAACAGTTTTAGCTAGGGAGAGCTTTGGATAGATTTCCCACCTGTTCTGGAAAAGCCATTGCATCTTGTTGAAACTCTCTTGTATTAGACAGCCACGATAATAGTATTGCACTTTCTTAGGAACAACACACATCTTCAGGCTATAGTTTGGTTCTGTTTGATATCATTGACGATTAATACTTTGCATGTTTTGATCTATTGAAAAGCTGCTTTTGCTGTGAAGTAAACAGTAATTCTTGAGGGATTTTTGTGTGATTTATGATCAGTTTTCATTTACATTAAAAAACTTCAACAAACCAGAACTACTTTTGTCATTGATAACTGTGCTCCATTTTAGTGTTTGAAAATAAATGTTTGAAAAGAAATGTTTGAAAATAAACCAGTGCCAAATTCTAAATGGAAACAAGCTGTTCTTGCAAAGCTTAAGGGCACTTTGCAGCTATTTCTTAGACTTAGTTTTCTGTCTGCTTTGTGCTTCAAAGTTTTCCAAAGTAGTTTGTCCATTTAAAATTATGTAGGGTTTGAAGTCTGTCTTTGCTTTGGTTTGGCTTTTAAGGGGGTAGTGGTTATTAAGTAAGCTTCTTATTAAATTTGTTGAGCAATCAGGTTTTCAGCATAGCCCTACAAATCATTCAACTTGCACAATCAAAGGGGTAGCAAAATGCAGTGTGAGGACAAAGGTAAGGATGACATGATGTGCTGAATTCCTTTTATTATTGGATTACATTCTGTCAGGTTGTACTGATTGTCAGGCTTCATTAGCAAGTGTCGGCTTCATTAGCAAGTGTCAGCTTCATTAACAACTAGTCAGCTGTTGTGCCTACAGTGCACCACCTGCAAGTCATTTAGGAAAAATCCCAAGTTTATTCCCTTGAGGAAGAAATACAGGATTGTAATGGCCTGTATAATGATGCCTGTTGTATGTAGCTGACATTAGGTCTGTGGGAAATGTTTTTTAAAAGATAGGTAGGGATTTAAGAAAAGCTGGAGTTCACTTAATTGTTTAACAAATCTGGTCAATATTTAACTCTTTCATCACAGATTTTTGAGACTGTTGATGTAAAGGTATATAGTAATTCTTTGCTATTTACTACATCTCACTTGACAACAATGGGAGTTTAAAAAATGCTGTGCCTTTGAGAGGGAGCTATGGTGCAAGTTTGCTTCATCTGTTCTATCTGCAAGAAAATAAAGAGGCAGATAATGCCATTTATATTAGCCTTTCAGTTCCAGTGAGAGCTTTCCTTTGCTAATTTAATATTTTGGTTTTTGTACACCAGTCTTTTGAGAATCTTTCCGTGGAGTCTGGGGGTTCACTGCATGAAAGGGATGATATTCAAGGTAGGTCATTCATTTAGCATTGATAAACACCATTTTGTATCTCTAGGCTTTTTTCGTCTAAGAATGTTTTAAGTAAGTTGCTTGGTCACTTCTTTACACCTGTGCTGCCATTACAACTTCATTGTACACAAATGCAAAGCTATTGCAAAGGTTTTATTCTTTTGTAAATAGTCAGCCAAGGTTGCTTTTTTGGAGGGTGGAGGGGAAAAAAGTAAGGCCTGAAGCACCTTCTATGTGTTGTCATACAATTGGTGTTTTGTTGGGTCACTTTCTTGAACAAAGTTATGCTGACCGTATGACTACTCCAGATAAAATACTATGACCCTTTAATTTGTTCTATAACCTCTGTCAGTCCTGTTTAGAGTCAACTAGCATTAAAGACCAACTCAAGATCAGAGCTGCTTAAGCATCCACAGTTGGGTAATACTGGCTTTGCTCTCAGTGTGTGGTCATGTCTAAAAATCACTTCTTTGTGTTGGATGCTTTATTTGCAGGACATCTTCGAGCAGAGGAGGTTGATAGCATGCTCCTAAGAAATGACAGTGGAATTGAATCAGCTCTGTCCTATGCTAAAGCATGGTCAAAATATACCAAGGATGTAGTCGCATGGGTAGAAAAAAAGCTTAGCTTGGGTGAGTGGCTCTTTCTGGCATTTAATCAGCTTTGTCATGTTGAAATTAAATCTGTTGTCAGGCCTTGGTGCTGCAGACTGTCAATAATGTGATTTCTAAATTAGTAGCTGTTCCATTGAAGTGGACAGAGCTATCGTGCATTTCCTATAATTAAAGGCTTGTAACAAAGTGAAGGTGGTCCCCTCTGTAGTCCATTTGTTAAAGGAAGACTGTAAAAAGCATTTAGCATGTGTTATAACTGTTGTGTTAAAATGGAAACAGTAACTGTGAAAATTTTTTAACAGAAGTGGAGTGTGCTAAAAACTTAGCAAAAATGGCTGAAACTGCTAAAGCTGTTGTTGGACACCAGGTGAGTACACCTTAGGGGCTTCATCATGGTCTTAAATCTGTATTGGATGACTTGCCCAAAAGTAAAACTCTGATGTTCAGGAATGAATTTTTAAGCATACAGATACAGAATTGATTTATACCATAAAGCAGTGATTAAAAGATATGCATTTTACATCTTTCCATTTGTTAGGTAAATTTGGATATAAAATACTATTTTTGTTGAATATGCAGATTAGTTTTCACAATATTCTTTTTTTCTGTCTAATATCTTGTATGCTTTGTGATTTGGACTTGTAGACTTTCTTCCGAGTAACATGAATCAAAGATGAGAAATTAATTTCCTACATTCATAGCTGACATTCATACCTATTTTAGTAAATACCATTCTAAATTTAATTGAAAATCTAGTTCAGCTATACAGACACTTAGAATATCATTACACCACTAGGTGATGTTCTCACCTAGAGCATTAATATGTTTTGTGTAATTTTAGGATTATATGCCATTCCAATCAATATTCATTAATGCTTTTCAAAATGACATTGAGAACAGTCAACTTTGGCAACAAACAGCTGCTGCTCTCCAGTCTAATAAGTTTGTGCAGGTAAGCTTAAAGAAAATGACAGAATTATATATAATTTTATAGAATATTTAAAAGAACAAACTTCCAGCCTATATGCCTTTAATGTACTCCCTTAATATTTCCTATCTAGCCTCTTCTTGGAAGGAAAAATGAGTTGGATAGACAAAGGAAAGATATCAAGGAACTTTGGCAGCGAGAACAGAAAAAAATGGTTGGTAATCATTTAATATCTAATGATTCAGTCTAGAACTTTTCAAAAGCATGAAACTTTCAAACCTAGACTGTTATGCACTTACATTCACACATAGTCTCTAGGGCTTATTGAAATTAGATGTAACTGTCCTTTCATGACAATCTGGTATTTGTAAGAGGTTATCTTTCAATGATTGTGCACTTTGTACTGCAGCATACAGACCTGTGCCTAAGTCTCTTTAAACATCACATTAAATAACTGAAAAATTAATATCATTCATTCGTCTACTTTTTCTTCTGCAGCAAGAGCTGGAAGCTGCTCTTAGAAAAGCCAAGTTGCTGTATACACAGCGTCAAGATGAATATGAAAAGGCGAAATCCTGTACCGCTCGTGCAGAGGAGGAGCATCTTAGCTCAAGTGGAAGCTTTGTGAAAGATTTCACCAAGCAACTGGAAAAAAAACGAAGGCTAGAAGAGGAAGCTCTTCAAAAGGTAAAGAGGTTTTGTTCCTTGCTTTTAAAGTTAAGCCTGTGCTGGTTTTATTCATGCTTTCCCAATGAGGCTATTTGAGTAAGAGTTCAGTTCACAATTTTAATTTTAATCATGCTATGCTCTTTTGGGTTTTTATTGTAAAAGGGAATCTCAAATACAAGCATATTGAGTGCAGTTTTTTCTTGCTTCTAGTATCAAGGCCTGTAGTCCATCAACTCTTTATACTTGTTTCCTTTAGGCTGAAGAAGCCAATGAACACTATAAAGCAAGCATGGCAGAGGTTGAAGAAAAAAGAAGTTATTTGGAAAGCTTTAAAAGTGATGTTTTAACACAGCTTCGGGAGCTTATCTACCAGTGTGATCTTACTCTTAAAGCTGTAAGCATGGTTTTAAAATACATTTTGCACAGATAGATAAATACTGTTAAAACTAAGAGAAAGCCCCATTTTAAATAGAAAGTTTTCAAAGGATGTGTCAAGCCAATAGGAAAAGAAGAAAAAATTTTAATCTATTTGTGTTCTCTTTCTGGTAGGAGTTAAAAGGAAGTGTGGGAGAGTTATACATGTCTTTAATGTTTCAGGAGCTGTTGCCTTGCTGACTACATGATCCTTATAAATAATTTTGTTTGCAGTAGTGTTCCTCTGTTGCTTAAGAGTGCAGTTTCTTTGCTTTGATTAGTGCATTAGCAGAGACATTTGGATCAAGCCCAGAATGGGCATTAGCACACTTCAGCCTTGATGGCAGTCTCAATTACTGCAGGATCCATTGTGTCTAGTTGAATGTACTAATTTATTGTGTACAATGGGGAAGTGATGGTCAAAACTGCATGTTGCACGCACATTTTTTTTTAAAAAAGCTTCAAGAATGTAAGAACATATTATGCCAAGAGATGTTTAGTTGTTTTGTTTGTTTAGATGAGACAATGACAATTTAATGCTGGGGCAGGGAGGGAAAATAAAACATCAAATACAGCCCTACTCCACAAGCAAACCCAAAACCAACCCATAAGAACAGTAGAAAACATAGTCAGACTTGTCAGTTCAAGTGTATTTAAATTGCAAACTACTTCTCCAACCCGAAAGCTGATGAAGCAGTTATACAGTGTCCCCTTTTCTGGTCTCTGGCACATGATAAGATCATTTAGAAGTGTTATGTAATTTGATGAAGAAAGTGTTCAGTTAATCTGTATGTTGGGACAGAGTTTTGTCTATTTCATGTCTCAAGACAATACGGAGCTCACCTGGGTTTGGAATTCCAACTACTTCATCATTGTAGTGATGACTCACATTCCCTCCAGAACACGAAAAAAAGTCTTTTTGATGGCAAAAGCCCTTGCTGTTTATCTTGATCAACCCAAAGTGAGAAACAATTGGAATTGCCTTTGCTACTGGGAGGATTCAATAACCCAGAGAGGAGAGAAATACTTGTATCTGTATTACAGATGGAGTTTTTACAGTCGACTTTCAGGAGACTTGCACAAAGTAACACATTACTGTTTTCTAGTCTTACTGTTCAAATAATCCTCTGTTAGGCTATTAATTTGGGTTGAGCAAAGTGTAAGTGAAATATTTAGTAAATAATCTACAAATAATGAAAATCTTTTTTCTCCTGACAGGCAACAGTTAACCTGTTCCAGCTGCAGCATGCTCAGGTTGTATCTCTTCCAGTAAACTGCCAGTCCCTCTGTGAGAGTGCCAAACTCTATGACCCTGGTCACCAGTATTCAGAGTTTGTGAAAAGTTTGCCAAAGGATGGTGTTCCTGTTGAATCAGGCTGTTTTGAAACCCAGAGTTCCCAGGTTGATGGGTAAGTGCCAAAGTACAAGTGGCAATTGCTTGCTTTAGAATGGAACACTAGGCACATGTGTTTAACAATGAAAGAATGGTTTTGGAGGAACTATAGGAATTCTGTTGTTTTACCATGCTTTACTATTCTCTGTATTTATCTTATCTTTTACATGGTAGATTATATATAATGTTGACATTAAAACCTGCCTGTGGATTCTAAAGCAGAATGTCATTTCATGCAATAAGGCTTGCTAAAACATTGATAATTGTTGTGCAACACTTTACTTGTTACAGTTTTAATGCAGATACTGGTTAATACAAAAAAATGTACATTTTGGACTTGGTAGTGGTATGTGACAAGTGGTACTTGATAATCAGTTGAGAAAGTCTGAAGAGGTAGTTTTCCTCTTCTACAAGCCTTGCTGCTACATATAGTAGCTTCTTTCATACTGTTTACATTTAGCAACTTTTTGGCAGGAAGTGTTGCTCGATTTCTATCTCATGCTATGAGCCTAAAAAAAGCTCAGAGTCCATTTGTAGGGACATGTTATAACTTAATTATTTTTTTCCAACTTGTATGGATTGGAGGTTTTTACTGTTAAACTATGAAAGATCCAGCTAATGTGGAAGTAAAGACGTCAAGACAAAGACAGCTCCTTGTATCAACATGCTAAATGCTTTTAATATGTTGTAAAATAGTCATCTTGGCACTAAAGCACAAGAATATCCATTTCAATCTGTGTGTTTCACAGTTCTACAGGAAAGTGGCGTCATCGTTTTTCAAAAGGAAACTAAATACAAAAAAAAACGAATGCTTGAGTCAGACTTCTACCAACAAAAGGCAGGAAATTCAGAGTTAAAGCTGAGATTCTCAATTCTTGTCTGTAAATTTCCTGCCTTTCAAGACTGATTTAGGCTATACTCATAAACTTTGAGAGGGATTTAACTATGTAGCTCCCTGAGAAACTGATGAGCATGAAATTTCAAATTCTTTGTGTGCTCTCCCAACTATTTACTGCTTGACATTTATAGGAGTGTGTTTTTTTTTCTCCTCTCTCCCCACCTTCTGTTTTCTTTGTCACAGCCTTGTGATTCTTCATGTACTTGATCAGTTTTATTGTTTGAGTTTGTATTAACTAAGGGACAGTAGCTTGAACAAATGCAAATTTTAATGGTTTTCAGTCTCTGTTTCCTTTAAGTTTGATAGGGTAGAACTGATTAAGGAACAGCTTCCTGACTGCTAAACTTGGTTAGCAGGCCACTTTGTCCCCAGGGTGCCTTCAGCATTTTACATTAGTTACTGTTAACAGTATTCCGTCCTTATCATGAGAGTGGATTTCCAAAATGGATTGACGCTCTGGCAGCTTCAACACATTTTTTTTGCATTTAAAAAGCACAGCATGTGAACACCTGTATGTTTATATGTGGATAGTCCTGACGCTGGGCAGAGAATCTTTTGGAGGGAGAAGCACAACCATGAAATGCAATGGCTTCTGAATTATTCTGATCTTCAGATGAACAAATAGACTGTTTTTTCAAATTCTGCAAGATAATATTCATAATACTGTGAAGAGATGTGGAAAAGCAATCTCACATATTTCATTGAAAATAAATGGCCACTCTTGGTTTTATATTTTTATTTTTTAATTTTGGGCTTTAAGAATGACATGTCAAAAATGTATGTTCATGAACAGTAATTAAATGTAGCATTTTTAGTGCCCAGGGATTAAAAAAATGCATTACTTTTCATTCGCTTCTGTCTTACTCATTCTTTAAATTAATTTCTTCTTTCTGAAGGGTTTTTAATAAGCAACCAACAAACAGCATCCATACATCCAATGGTAACTTATCTCAGTGTTCAGGAGATTTTCCTGCTCAGACCTTAGATGATGTGGGAAGCCCAATTTATCATCGTTCACAAAAGGTTAGAGAGAAGAGATCTTCGAGCAACACAGATATTCAAGGTAGTTCTGTATTTCTTCTGGAGCTCAGTCCCTAAATAAATAAATAATAAAAAATTTAAAATATGCTTGATGTCTCATAAATGTAACACTGAAGGATTAAAAATGTATTATAAAGTTCAAAGCCTGTAAAACTTTATGTACTTGAGCATAATAAGGACAAATGGAAAACTGCCTGTATGTATACCTAGATCCTTTGACAAGAAAGGTGAGATACAAGTCAAGCAGCAAATACTGTCAAGCTCAGTGGACTAAACTATTTCAATTAGCTTTAGCAATTGAAAATCCATTGGTTTTGTAAGTTCTGTTGATTGCAGGTCTTCTGCAAGAACATAGTTCTCGAGTTTCTGAAATTAATTTTCTTAGCTCCTGAAGCTTTTACAGGAATATATGCCTTGGGGTTTTTTTACTACATATAGTGAAAATGGCATGTTCATGTAACTTTTGTAATATTTTCCTATTTTGAAGGTAATCATAGTTAGTCTTGAATAAAAAAAAGTGTATTTTGTCCTTGACATTTGGAATTGGCGGACTTTCTTTTCAAAAGCAGTTCGAGGGCCACCACCGTTCAGATCCTGGTCAGTTGGCAACCAGAGTGGAGGAATGTGCAGTGATTCTGAAAGTGCAGGGGGAAGCAGTGAGTCACGATCCATGGATTCTCCATCTGCCAGCCCAGGTACAGCTACACTCACTGCTATACTAATCTGAAGTCTTTTCGCTGCACTGTTTTACATTAGTGAAGACGACATTGTTAAATAAGCAAGTATTGAGCAAAGCATGTAATGAAAAAGGAATAGTTGGGTGTAACTGATACATACAGCTTCCTGAAAACTTTTCTCATCTGCTAGGGGATTTTAAAAGACGACTTCCCCGAACACCTTCCACTGGGACTATGTCATCTGCAGATGATCTTGATGAAAGAGAGCCACCATCTCCTTCAGACTGTGGTAATGTTGTTTCCATACCTGAAGCAAAATTGCTTTTTGTTACACTGTATAGCTTTTCTTTTTAATATGCTTAAGGAAAGTACTTTAACAAGGTGTGATTGCCAACAGCGTTGCTTTTCAATAGAGTGTGCATTCACTTGAGGTTAAGAGCTGAAGAATAATATTCTGGTCATTTTTATGAAGTGATACAGAATTGTCTTTATATGTTTAGGTTGCTATATGGGCAACTATAGAACATTTCTAGTGTCTACACCCTCCTGAAGTAAAGCAAATGATCCACTAACCATTCCTTCCAGATAATTGCATTTAAATTTAGCTGCATGGCACTGAGTTATATAAGATCACTTCTAAACTTTGAAGTGAAATGCACAAATACGTAAGAGTTGATAAGTGGCAAATTGGAAAAAAGTGGATCCAAATGTTAAGGGGTAATAACTGAGATTTCACCCTTTTCAACTAAGATAAGCGGGTTCAGTAATGTCTGTCCCAGAGTTGACCAGGCCATTTCTAATTTTCAAATGAATTTTGGCTGTATGATGATTATGTTGCCACAGACATTGAAACCTGAATAACTGGATTATCAGAAATAGTTCTATGGTATAGTTTCTAAGTCTACAGTACTTAGAAAGTAATTTTGAAATGTTTGTGGCACTTGCTCAGTAAAGCCCTTAGGAAATTCTTTACTTTAGTCCTTAATTCCTAAATGTATACTTTACCTTCTAGGAATAAACCTGTGGTAAACAGGATTAATTCAGATGTAGACTTAAAGCATGGCAATGTGTTAATGATTGCAAGCTTTCTCTTGGAGTAGTATTGTTTAATCAATGCTTGAGCATTTACGAAGCTTTCTGGGCAATTAACTGAATGTGTTAATTTTAAGTTATCTGTAAAACAAAAGGATTTGGTTCACAGAGTTGTTGATAGCATTTTAAATAAATTGCTTGAAAAAATCTGGATACAAAAAGGACCAGCTACTATTCTTTTTTAGTCTTAGAATCTCTAGAAAATATTTTGATGTTGTTAGAGGAAACTGTCACTGATTTTTTTAAAATTTATTTTAATTTTATGTGGCTTCTGCCATGAGTGTATGTTAAATCTTCTTTGCTGCAAAATATTCTTTTTTTAAAGTATTTCAGAAACACTGCAGGCCAAAACAAGTAATCTTTCATCCTCTAGTACAGGATTTTGAAATGTATAAAATTAAACTCATGATTTGCTGCCTGAGATGCAGGGCAGTTGGAATTAAATGTCCTAATATTTTCACGTTGCTATAATACAGGAGAAAATGGAATACTGAAAAATGCAAAAATAATTGTTTGATTCCACTTTTACACAAGATTGTTTGATAGTTAATGTCTATTTTGTGAACTGTAACATAGTTTTGCCTCCTTGTTATTGAAATGTTTTTGATTACTTTCATAGTTGCTATTAGTTACAGATTTGTGTTGTGCAGCACAATTCTAGCAAATCAGAATGACTACCATCACAATAGCAGATCTTAAAATTGCTATAACAGAGAAATTCTCTTCAGGTTTAAATGATCTCACATCTGAAACGGCAAATTCTCCAGGACCTTTTAGAAATGCTAATATGTCCAAAGCAGCACAAACACACAAATTACGGAAGCTGAGAGCTCCATCTAAATGCAGAGAATGTGACAGCTTAGTGGTATTTCATGGAGCTGAATGTGAGGAGGTGAGTTGAAAATTAGTTTAAATTCCTGCTTGGGATTTATGTGAAGTTGGTGGTTTTCAAAACTGGAATAATGTTTCTATATTAAAACTAGAGTTTGTGGCTTGTATGTGAACTTAAAGCATTGGCATGACATACTAATAAATCTTGCCTTTTGCTCACATATGGGGTGCAAACAGAAGAGATATTTCTTATGGTATCAGATTGTATTCAAACGGTGTGTATTTTTGTTTCTTCCCCTGTAGTGTTCACTTGCATGCCATAAAAAATGTTTAGAGACTTTAGCTATTCAATGTGGGCACAAAAAACTTCATGGAAGGCTTCACTTATTTGGAGTGGAATTTGCCCAAGCTGCTAAAAATGTTCCTGATGGCATTCCTTTCATCATCAAAAAGTGTACGTCAGAAATTGAAAGCAGAGCACTGAATGTCAAGGTATGCTCAAGTTTGTTCATGTTTAAGTTTCAGACACAATCTTAAAAAAATCTTTAGATTTTAATGTTGTACTGCCAATATCATCTGTGGTTTAAAATCTTTCAAATTGAAATAGAGTCATGCTAGTCTTTCAATTTCAGGGCATCTATCGTGTGAATGGAGCAAAATCAAGAGTTGAAAAGCTTTGTCAAGCTTTTGAAAATGGAAAGGATTTGGTCGAGCTCTCGGAGCTCTATGCACATGATATCAGCAATGTTCTCAAGCTGTATCTCCGCCAGGTATGGAATTGAGAGGTCAAATGGAAAACTGAAGTGCTGTGTAGTGTATAATACAAAAAAACACCCCTTTTCAGCAGTCCTACAGCAGCAGATAAAACAAGTGCTTTGTATAAGTGTAGTTCTTTATTTACACATGGAGCCTGTGACAAGGGCAGGGAAAACTGCTGGAATTACGATGTGTATTCCACATGGATATTATGGCTCTTTTTAGTACCATACACAGAACAAGCTTTTGTTTATCTACTCATAGTAGAATTTAATTTCTACAACCTTTCTAATTAGTGAATTTGCCTGTCTTTTGTGAAGTTTAAAAGATTCCCATGTTCCTGCCTCTTCATGCAGACAGATGATGATATATTGCTGTTAATATCTGCTAACAAAAATTTCATGGAACACTCATAGTGGTCAGAATGTGTTCATTATGGAGGTATTATCCACCTTTTTCTTCCAAAATAGAGCTTTAAACCTTCATGATTGAATTTTCTAAAACAGTTTCAATATATATGTGAAGAAATGAAGCTGGGACATTGCCCAGTGAAATTATTTAGTCAATCTGAAAACTTGCTCACCTTGAAAGGAATAATCCTTAGCTGCATGGTTCTGTCCTCTTCCTCACACTGGTTGTCAGAGATGAGCATTCCAATCCTGTGATCATCACCACTAAGTGAATTTGAAAAAAAATACTTTTTTCTTGACATATTTTTTGTCTTTAAGTCTTCTTTTCTTCTTGAAATCTTATTTCAATGAAGTATTGATAAATGCTCAGTCTTGAAGCTATTCTAGGAAAGGGTTAGCAAAAAATTCCTGAAAAAAGCTGTAGGAAGGAGTATTTTTGTTAGCTGGGATTGGATTAGAAAAAATTGGGGATTGAGCTAATGAACAAGGATTAAACAGTCATCATCAAAGAAAAGATCCTAGACCAGAAAAAAGTTGAAGAAAACCAGGAAGGAAACAAATTAAAATTCACATTTAAGTATGTTTTGGAAATGTTTGTATTTCTTCAGCTTCCAGAGCCCTTGATTTTGTTTCGGCTTTACAATGAGTTTATTGGACTTGCAAAAGAAAGCCAGAATCCCAATGAGGAGTTGGATGCTAAACAAGCTAGCCCCAAAGTGAAGACAAGACAGTCACTCTGTATTGAACTGAATAGGATCATCATTAAACTTAAAGATCTTCTGAAACAGCTGCCTGTACCAAACTATAACACTCTTCAGTATCTTATTGGACACCTTCACAGGTAAGAAAATACTTTAAATGCAAACTGATGTTGAAAACTAAGCTGCTACATGCTGTGTGCTAGGAATCTCATTTATCTTTTTGATGACGTCATACCTTTGAAGACACACTTCTGTTGCTGGGGTTTTTTCCGCGTAATGAAATAATAATTCTCAAGTGAGAGAAGAATATGAAAGGGAAATAAAGCAGGGAAAGTGTTGGCCTCCATTATTCTCTGCTAGCATTGGAGTCAATAGTAATTAATGTCACATGCAGGTATCTAGATATGATTTAAATTGTGATATAACAAAGATAGGGAAGTGATTTGGTGGTATTAACAGAAAATTGAAACTTGTATCATATCTCTTTAATAACCATTCTTCAGTCACCTTTCACTTCCTCATCCTCCAAATGCTGGTTTGTATGATGTACTAAACTGATGATTACCTAGAAAAATGGGTAATATTGGGCTATAGCTATATTATTACTTAGAATGAGAGACACTCTTTTCCCCAACCCTGGAAATGCCAAATAGCCACAAGTTCAACAAATAGGACATAAAGCCACCGTGTTTGCAAAGTCCAAGTCCAAGCTCTGCACTGAAGTTTCTGCCTGCCTACCAAACCCACTTTCAGTTTTTTATTGTCTCTTACCCTCTTTAGATGTAACATAATATTTTAATATCAAAAGTATTTCTGAAATAATAAAACCCTCTAACTCTTGGGGGTTTCTTTTGGTTTGAATTTTTTTCCCCTCTTTATGCAGAGTTACAGAACAGTCTGATGAAAATAAAATGTCAGCCAGCAACCTTGGCATAATATTTGGCCCAACTCTGATCAGACCACGTCAAACCGATGCTACAGTTTCTTTGTCGTCACTTGTGGACTACCCTTGTCAGGCCCGGGTAGTGGAGCTGCTCATAACATACTATGAAAAGATATTTGACGTTTCATTGAAACCACTTCTGAGTGCTTCTCATGCTGAAGAAATAGCTGTTACAGTCAGAGCTGCTTTATCAGCAGATGAGAGGGAGCCACAGCAGCAGAGGAAATCGTTTGTTGCTGTAAAGGAAGTGAGTGACTCTTCTTGTGCACAATGTTACCTGTGCCATCTTAACTTCTGTGTTAAATGCTGCAGCATTCCAGAGCACATTTCCAATAAATCTTTGTGGGATTTTTGATAAGGAGTGCCTTTTCTGTTGAGTTCTCATTTATTTCTGCTCTGACTTTTGTTAGCAGGGTATTCAAATAGCTCCAAGTGAAAGCAGAGCTTCAGAAACAGCTGCACTCTTTTTGGAATCGAAGAATTGCAAGAATACAAAAGAAGCAGATACATCTGTAACTGGTTAGTATGCTGTTAACTCTGGGTGTGAGTGAATGAGTCCTGCATGCAGTAGATTATACTGCATGTAGTTCTGCAATATGGACAGAAGCAAGTGATGAAACCTGCTCATCACTGCTTGATATACTGTTTATTTCTGTAAAAAGACAGAGAATTAAATCTTTCTAAGACTTTTAGGAAACCTATGTTTATAGAATCAGAGCTTAAAGTATTTGGTAAGAGAATTTAACAGTGATTTGGTTTCTTCCTATTTTTTTAAAAAAAGGCAAGCAAAACAAAGCCATAATTATGTGGACTGTGATTTCTGAAATCCACTACAGTGCTGTAAACTAATACCCAGCAATTTATGTATTTTGACCACTGTCTTCCCCCAAAATGTGTATCATTGCCACTCACTGGAACTAAACCAGAAGGCTTTGGAAAGAGTAATTCTCTGACAGAATCATCAGAGTATTTTGTATATCAATATTTCTGCTCAAAAAACCTCAGATTTGCTAACCTAGTTCTAATTCTAAATTTTTTTCTGTTTGTCTGCCTATGCTACTACCGTGGTTTGTTTTAATGTAGGTATGATTTCATGTACTTCATTTAGGAGTAACTATACATAATCCCTTTTAATTATACTGATTTTCATCTGATGTTACCAGTTCAGTCATGTCCCATACATGAACAGTGTGACATCCTGAAACATAATAAAACTGAAAATATTCAGGGATGGCAAAACACCAGCCAAAAGAGTGAAGTGTCTTTGTCTGTTTTCTCTTTGGTTGTAGCTGTACAGTGTGTGTTCTACTGCTATTGAAAGGCTAATATTTGGTCAGAGTAGGATATTCCTAGTATGTATACACGCTATCCCTAAAAGCTGTTAACCCATTAAAATACTAACTGCCAACAGGTCATTACAGTCTTGCTGACTTCTCTTTATATTTGGTGCAAAGATCCAGTCACATCTATTTGTGTGTTTCTAGGTGATGCTGTGGGTCCAGCTTCAGAGAAAGACAATGATCCATTCATTTCTCTAGGTGAAGACCCCTGTAAAATTAACTTACTTCCTGTAAAACCTAACCGTCAGATTGCCAAAGTTCCATTGCGTGCTCCAAGGACCAAACCAGCTTCTCGCCCTGTAAGCCTGCCTGTAGACCGAATACTTCCTCCATGTGTTTTGAATGAAAGAAATTCAAGAAATGTGGGAGCAGTAAGTTCGGAGAAGCTGGGCAGGAGCCCTACTATTGAAGAAGTCTCAGAGGTGAAGGCACTCTCTGCTGTTGATACCTGCTTCAGATTTCCTTGTTATGATACCCAGATGCTGCGAAAAGCTTGGGACAAGCAGTACAAACAGTATGATATCACAGCAAGGACAGCAATGATCGTGACTAATGTGCCCCAGGAGAACCGAGCACTTGAAAGTGGAACTGCAGGTGCTTTATCATCATCATGCAGCCTTGGTAGCAATTCAGCTAATGCCATTCTTCCTAATAAGCCATATTCTGTTGTTGCATCAGAAAGGACAGCAACAGAAGAGAATGGTCCTGATGTTAATCTTCTTGCTGCCTTTAGAACACCAAGAACATTGCAGCCACCCCCGGGGACATTTTATAAACCACCCTCTAACAAGTCAAAAGAAAGTGGAGATGGTTCTTCTGCTAAAGCTTGTGCACCAACCAGTGCTAGCTCTGTGGTCCACCAGGATAATACTGTGAAACTGGCTAGGAGCTTTGCACTTCCATCAGGTGATGCTGAACAAAACACAAACGAACAAAAAGCTAGCTCAGAGGACATTCGCCCCACAGATCTGAAGCCTGCTTACCATAGACTGAGACCAAAAAGGATCCAAGAACTGGAACACAGGGAAGCTCATTTCGTATAGGGTGCAAATTCCTCTTGGACTATATGCAATGTTGATGTTGCCAGTGGAGGCTTCCCTTTGCCGCTTTATCCTTTGCCTTCCCTTGAGAATCCCACTTTTGTGCCATATTGGAGTTATTTTTATATATGCAGCATTTTAAAAACAGGGGGAGGCCTGGGGAACTGTGAATTAAGTCAAACTTTTTGTAGTTCAGTAGCTTTCAATAAAGATGTAAAAGGTTCCCAATCTAGACATGGTAAATGGGCTCATTGAATAAGACACTGAGCTTCATTTCATTGTGTGGAATGGAGTGCTTATTCATAGAGAAACAGTTATTTTTCTTAATAGATGTTATAATAAAAATGGAAGGTTTAATGTTCACTGTCTAAGCATAAACCAAAGCTTGTGCTTTGTTCTGTAAAAGCATTTGTTCATTTTTCTAATCTGTGCAATTAAAGCTTTGCTCTTGAACAGGCTTGTATACTGGCTACATGGCCATAATTATGTATCATATGTGTATATTTTAGGTAGACATGGTTATCTGTTTCCAGTTTTCTTTGTTGTCACGTCAATATTTTTTTTTTTTGTGCAGCAAGGATGCACTTACTGAGCTTTACCATTCAAAAGCAGCAATCAATTCACATCTGCTTTGTTGTATAGCTTAGTGAGGGGGGCAAATGTGCATAGCCTGTTTCATTTGGGTGCCCTTCTGGAGACACTCAGTTGCTGTGGTGCTGTCTTTCCCAGGTGAATGAAAAGGCAGTGATTTGCTTGCTATAGATCAGTTTCACCACTTAACCTGGTGTAACTGAAATGAAGAGCTTTGTTTCCAACAGCTGAAAATAACCAAAAATCAGCATTAGTAGGTGCATCTAATAGTTTTCACTTTGTATTAAATGGTTTTTATGTGTACACTGTGTTATACTTGCTTTAAAATATATTAATGTGCTAACATTTCAGTGACTCTATGGCTTCTGTATCTGGATTTCTTCTAACTTATTAAAATACAGATGTTTGGCCTTTATGGTAGTATAGTACTCTCCTGCATCTGTCTCCTAGGGCTAGGAAGTGGCACGCTTTTCCTAATGGGATTACAATTAGCATGACCGTTTCTTGCATACTATAGAATACAGTTGTTTTGGCATGGTACTTGCTACTGATGTAAGCACCAAGACAACTCCCAAAGGACAGCAAAGACCAAGAATCACTTTTCTGTTTTTGCAATATGAAATACACTGGACTTCCATACTTCATACCTTTGCCAATCTTCCCAAAACACCCCAGATAAAATCCCACACTCTGTTTGGTGGACATAATGATTTTAATTTCCAGAACTCACAATGCTGAGCTTCATGATTCCTTGTTGCATTTCCACAGAAGCAGGGCTTGCATTCTTGTTAAAGACCATCCTATCACTGGATGGTTCTGGCCATGCTAGGAGCTATTTCTCTGGGGAGCTGCCTCTTATTTCAGAAAAGATGCTGTTGTCTGCCCAGACTGGTGTAGTGAGTTACATAGCAATATATAGGGAAAAGCTTCTCAACATAGATGGGAATTTGTTCTATTTTGACAATGGAGGAGTGGCCTATATATACCCTACACAACTGCTTAATGAATCATTAAAGAGAGCATAACTTCATAGCACAGTTGTGAAAGGATCAGTATTGATTAGGACCACAAGATAGCAAAAGACTTTGTGACTTATCATTAAATTTATTGCCTCACTATATTTAAGTGTTTTAGCAAGTGGATCATTGGCTATGGTAATGGCTTAAGAAATTAATTAAACTGCTTGATTTAATAATTTCTTAAAACTGTTCACCTAGTGTGATGGAGAGTCTCTAGTACTCTCCGGAGCAGGCTCCTGAGATGGAGAATTACAGCAGTGAATACTAACCTGTGAGAAACAGACATAAGTTTCTTAATCAAGTCATCATACCAGTTATTACCGGCTGTTGACACACTCCTTTTTATGTAATATTTGCTTCCATGTTTTGCTAGTACGAAAGGTTTCTGCTCTTTCAAAGGTGATTCGGCTCTGCTCTGTTTCCCGCTACCAGGGGGCTGGGCCGAGAACGGGGACAGCAGGGCCTGGTGCATGTGTGTGGGGAGGAGTAGGTGTTTTACAAACCCACGTTATTTCACGGAAAACAGCAATTTCAAAAGATGGTTTACGTGTTCTAGCTTTGTAATGCCTTCGACTGTTTTTATCTAATACAAGCGAAGTAGCAAGGGCACCTCTTTGGAAATTGAAACGTTTGAAACCTATATAAGAGTTATCACCCTGCTGCCCAGTGCGGTGGCAGCGCAGGAGAAGCTGAGGGCCTGGGCCAGGGCGGGCTGCGGGGGAGACGGAGAGGCAGCGGCTTAAGGGCATTCTGGAACTTCTTTGTAAATTTTCGTAAACATTTGCCCGGTGACGTCACGGCCGTGTTGTGTTGGGGCCCGTACGCTGCGGCCCCGTCCTCCCCGTGAGGGAGCCGGGGGCGGTGGTCGCTCCGGCCGGCGCGGGAGGGGGCGTGAGCAGCCGGCAGCGGCAGCAGAGCCGTTGGAGCAGTGGAAAAGACTGGTTTCCTTTTAAACTGGAAGTGTTTCGCATGGCCCCTGTTGTTTCTTTCGGTTCAGATGCAGATTTCCCACGGTCTTGCTTTGAAATAGCTTCACTCCGACGGAACTGCAACAGTCCTATCCACCTATCTCAGGTGACAGGCTGTGGGTCATGCAAAGTGCCAGAACCCTGCAGCTTGAACTCTGGGGAGGAAACCTTTTGCTGTTAGATTTGTTTGGTAATTGCATTTTCTGAAATCGTAATGCACTGCCTCATCCCTCTTAAAGCTTTGGCAGAGTACCAACTTCTGTAAGTCGCTGACCTAATTAGTCATGGCAGCTGTTTGTTTAGTAGGGCCCCTGATGCTACCAGAACTACCCTCCTGAAACCATCTTTTCAAATATGGGGTTTGTTCAGAATTCTGAAGAAATGCTTTCAGAAATACCAATGTCCTTGTCCAGACTGATTGTGCTTGTGCTGGCCATATTGGATATTTGGGAGGATTTTTATTCAGGAGTCCTTAAACTCGCAGATTGAGCTGTTCTGTATCAAACAGGGGATTAAAACAATCTCCTTACAGCTGAGCAGTGTTATTCTGCGAGTGCTAACTGCATCTCAGATATGTGTTTCTTTGCTGCTAAGCTGAACATCCCTTCAGAAACCTTTCAGCAGTGCTCACACATGAGGTAAGCTTTTGTGGTAAGTTTTCAAGGGTTTTGTTGCTTCTGTGTAAAAAGGCTCTGTTTTGCTTGCAAATCCATGAACTCTTTCGCTTCTGTGTTGCAGAGGCCTAATGGAGCTAATCTGAAAACTGACACAAACGCTCTGTGAAAGCAGCACACATATGGTAGCGCTGCTAACTTAGCTCAGAGTGTGTTTGTACTTTTTGAGTGACTTCACTACATACTACTGTGGCTCACTGTACAGAGTGATCTCAGAGCACATAAACTTAGTTCTGTTTGGGTGAAACTAAACTGGAACGTGTGCTTCAGCACCACACCGATGTGCTGCAGCTGCTAATGCACGTCAGTTTGTGCCTGGAGCTCATCTGATGTAACCCTTAGGCAAGTAGTGCATGGGTCCTGGGTCCTCAGCACCCACTGTTTCATTAAAAAGCTACTCTTATTGGGCTAGCCCACTTATCAATGTACACATAAACTTAATATGTTAGGAAAATGGAATAAACCGAATGTTTCAGCTTTCCATTAGCAATGTGGGGGGAAGGCGGAGGGAGGAAAAGGGAATGTCTGATATTTACAAATGGTGTTATTTAAAATATTCATGAAAATAGGTCTTACAGGAGGATTTTTTGGAGACAAGCCTTTTTGAATAAAATGTTTTATCTGCATGCCCATTTATATTCATTGAGAGAGGGGAATACTTTTTCTCATTTAGAGATCCAAGGGATCCTTAGAAAGTGTTTCACTCACAGGTAGAAGAAAAAGCTATCCTAAATCTTCCAAAATGTCAAATGCTTGAGGAAGGTGAATGCTAGGAAAATCCTTGCTCCTTAGCCCTTATGCAGCTGGATGACAGAATGGTGTCTGTATGAAGTAAAATGAATTATGCCAGAAGCAGAAAACATGCCTTGAGTGTTTCCACTTTATCTGCTTTGTGTTTGTTTATCCACAGATTGAGGTGGTTAGCCCACCACTGGATTTGCACAAGAATTTGCACATTCCACATTTCTCTGTGTTTGATATAGAAGAGTTTGGTTGTGATTCTCTTTGATACATAGAAATACACCTTTCAAACAGAAGTTTCGTGGAGCCTTTTCTTAGTTTCTCTGACTTTTTTATCATTTGACCATGGTTTCACAGAAGTTCCGATTCTTATCCTTCGGGTTACACCTTACCTATTTCATGCAGGGAGACCTCTGAAATACATAGGAAACACCTAAAAAGCTTCAGCTTGGGTTTTCCCCAGCAGTTTAAGATAGCTGGATGCAAAACTTACCTTAACTCAGCCCCAACCTGTGTTTGTGTAGTTTTCTTTACACACACATAGATATATCTCTTTATTGATATAAGATAGATTTATATGTACCCACTCCTACAGTTAGTGTAGGCAAAATTGTGTTAGTATTAATTGTGTTAGCTTGCTAGTGAGCCTGTGTCAAGGGACATGCCCTTCTACATGCGTAAGAATGTCTCACTGGTTAAGAAATGTTTTGAGTGCTGGAAGGCATTCTTGAGCATTAGAAGTGCTGGCCCATGAGCACACCCAACACACATGAGTGTGCATATTTTCAAAGCTATTTTTTCAGGTAATTTTTAAATTCTCATTGTTTTAGAGAAATATTTGCTTGTGGTACTGGAGAGATTACTGGGGACGTTTTTGTAATTTGCTGGACAAACAGCATTTAATCAGCCTTGACTTTTTAGTCAAAAGTCAGGAATAACCCTGGAAATCAGAAAGCAAAATTTTGATATTTGAAACAGCTGTTAAAACTATGGCCTATATGTGTGAGGTAAGGGGATAACACAACACACATGCCATGTGACCCCAGGTATTGCATGTAGGTGCTCATGAAGCACATCATGGGGAACTTTTATGTTATCAGGTATCTATTATAGGCATAGTGCAAGAACTATCACCAAATATCTATTTCTGCTTATTGCTTTCTTTATGTTCTGATACATAAGTGGAATGTCTCATGTTTTGTTGCTGCTCACAACAAACTACAGAACTTTAGGAAATATCTAAGTCATAGTGACAACTGTAGGTAGAGCTACCGGCGAAATTGTGCAGCGTGCTCCATAAGGTGAACTGTATTTTCCCCTCCCATTTAAAATGATAGGCCCCTCATAAGCTTTCTCTGTTTACTTCTGAAGATCCCTTTGTAAAGCTAAAAAGCAAAAATGGGTCACAGGAGCAGTGGATGTAGCTGACCACAGAAAGCAAAATACACCCTGCCATCATCCAATTGTGATGTAAAAAATCTAATTAGGAGAGATTAGTTTAATCTGTTAAAGCTGTCTCTGTGAGCATGTGGACAGCAAAAAGAGATCCATTTTCTCAAAATAACTTGCCTTAGGATTTTAGGGTTAAAATGCTTTTTTGCTGAATAAAACTACTAAATTATCTATTTGCCTCACACGTAGTGTTAGGGCTTAAACAGTCTACAGCTAAGCCGCAGCAGCAGTGCTAGTTTCTCTGCTTTGCATTGCCATTAGTCAGTTAGCTTCTGTCTGTGGCTTTACAAAGCTTTGTTTCTCTGTCTAGATTAAAACAGGCTGGGTCTCACCTGTGATGTGAACATATGCTCAACAGAAATTAGATCAAAGCCACTTGTGAAAGAGGAAGTTGCTATAGAATCATAGAATAGAATCATTAAGGTGAGAAAGGACCTCCAAGATTGAGTCCAACCTTTGACCAAAAACACCACATCAGCTAAACCATAGCACTAAGTACCATGTTCAGTCATTTCTTGAACACTTCTAAGGATAGTAACTCCACCACCTCCCTGAGCAGCCTGCTCCAATGCTTAACAACCCTTTCAGTGAAAAAATTCCTCCTGATGTCCAATCTGAACCTTCCCTGGCATAGCTTGAGGCCATGCCCTCTTGTCCTGTCACCGTCTGCCTGGGAGAAGATGCCAACCCCATGTTGCTACACCCTCCTTTCAGGCAGTTGGAGAGAATGGTAACTTCTCCTCTGAGCCTCTTCTTCTCCAGACTAAATCCTAGCTCCCTCAGCTGCTTCTCACAGAACTCACTCTCCAGACCCTTCCCCAGCTCTGTTGCCCTTCTCCGGATTTTCTGCAGCACCTCAATGTCTTTCTTGAGGGGATGGGCCCAGAACTGGACACAGCACTTGAGGTGTGATCTCACCGGTGCCCAGTACAAGTCTTACTGGCCACACTATTGCTGATACAGGCCAGGATGCCATTGGCCTTCTTGGCCACCTGGGCACATGCTGGCTCATGTTCAACAGCTGTTGACCAGCACCCCCAGGCTTTTTCCCATTGGGCAGCTTCCCCCAGCCTTTAGAACTGCCTGGGATTGTTATGACCATTTGGAAAATGGTTGTCACACTGGCCAACCTCCAGTTGTTTGGGGCCTCGCTGGTTTATCCAGATGGATGATAAATGATAGCGAGAGGCTTGGCGAGCTCTTTTGCCAGTTCCTTCAGTATTCCTGAGTGGATCCCATCCTGCTTCATAGACTTGTGCGTGTCTAAGTGGCACAGCAGGTAACTACCTACCTCCTAATGGATTTTACAGAGTTTTTCCTGCTCCCCATCCTTGTCTACCAGCTCAGGGGGCTGGTTGCCCTGAGGATAACCAATGCTTATGTTGAAGACCGGGGCAAGGAAGGTATTAAGTCCCACAGCTTATTCCTCATCTTTGGTCATAGTTATCTGATGTACTGCAACTACCTCTGCCCAGCAAAAGAAGTTGCTTTGCCTTGGTTACAATATTTCCCTCTGCATGCAATAAAGGATGGAGATTTTCCTTGGCTCTCTTTTTGTTGTTAATGAAATTATAAAAACACTTTTTGTTATTTTTCATAGCAGAGGCCAGATTGAGTTCTAGCTGAGTTTTCATCATTCTAATTTTCTCTACATGACCTAAAACATCTTTGTACTCCGAGTTGGCTGCCCTTTGTTCCAAAGGTCATAAACTTTCTATTTTTCCCTGACTTCCAGTGAAAGTGCCCTACTCAGCCAAGGCTGGTCTTCTTCCCTGCTAGCTCACCTTTCAGCATCTAGGGACAGTTTAATCCTGTGCTTTTGTATCCTTTATGCCAGCAGCCAGGTTAAAGTGGGTGGTTTAGGTGGCACCTGTGTGCAGGCCTCGAAGGCTCTGCGATGGTGCTGGGAAAGAACCAGCATGCAGAGTGCAGTGCTGTCAGAGCTGCAGTGGGCTCTGGCAGAAATCTAGAGTGTGTTAAATTCAGTGAAGCAGTTTTGTGGAGGATTCTCAAAGGTGTCTCCAAAACCCTGTGAATGGGAAAGAAACAGGCAAGCACTGCCACATTCTTTAAAAAATGTTTTTAAATAATGAAGGCTGGATTGTTGTTCAGCTTCTACTTGGAAGAATAATCACAGGGAAGCTGTGATAGTGCTTATACAGAGTCATTGCCCAGTATGAGCACTGGTGGGAGGTTTTGCTGCACTGCTGTTTCAGCTCTTCACAGATGAAAATCTATAAGGAATTCAGCATTCACTCAGTTAATAAGTGTAGCAGTCTTTTTCTGATTTTAGGAGAGTGTTATCTATGTAAATAAAATTCTTTTTCGGAAATTGAATTTCTTTCAGTGCCTGTGCTTTCTGATTGCAGCAGTCCCAAGCCATCACTAATGTTATGAGCAGGGCACTGCCTGTAAAGAGTGAAGATAGATCTCCACCATGACTAATCACTGCAGAAGTTCATCTACCTCCTCAGTCCAAGTGGAGTTCTCCACACATTATTGTTAGGTACTATTCTTTGTCATGGTTCTACTCTGCTTTTTTATTACAGTGTTTTGTTCAACTTAAATTAGTAGAGCTTGAATCTTAACCATGCAAATCTGTTAGTTTGTCTGAGTAATGCCCAGATAGGAAAGGATATTTTAGGATTGAAAATTAATTTTTCTTTATTTATTCTATGCTGCTACAGAGTCTGAGGTTTATCTGTCCAGTGTCTTCTAACTACATTATTTAAGTTCTTCTTTTTCTGCAGTTTTGTCTCACGTTCACCTTTCTAATTTAGATTTCAAAGCAGTGTAAGGTTAACTCACATCCCTGAAACTGTTCAATTTAGGAAAGCAAGGCTTTTTCCCTTTAGCTCCTAATGAAGGTTTTATAAACAAATTAGTCTGAGGAGATATAAGTGTATCCTTGTTCATTGTAAAATGGAGATGATCCTAATGTGTGGAGTGATCCTAAGGATCTGATGAGCAACGTAGAAACTTTCCTAAAGTTGATTGAACTTCATGTATTAATGCCATAACTTAAATAGTTATTTTAAGTAGTTTTAAAATACTTACTATTTAATGTAGTTTTTTACATGAGTTTCTGACTCGTGGTAGAGTCTTAACTTTGGTAATCCATCTAGCAGTCACTTTCTTGGAGAGCAATTTTTTTTGTCCCTTAATGCATATTAATTAGATTATCTGTCATTGACTTACTTCTCTTATAAGCAATGTTTCCCTGTCACTATCAACAAATATAACTAGCAAAGTTCAGTGTACAAAAGTATAAAAGATTACATAGCAAGCACAGTCTGGATAACCTGACTTACTGCCCTTTTTTTCCCGCCAAGGTTTATTGGGTTTGGCTTCTTTACTACTTATATTTTTAGTCTCAGAAAAACAGTTAGATTTTTCAAAGCAAATGCTAGCAGCCATTTTATCTGGCAGTCATCTCATTTATGCCTTGCACTACAAATTTTCTAGCTAGTAGTAGTACAGCTCCTACTAGTTACAAAGTGGTGCAGGTATGCCATACACAGCAAGATACTTAGAAACAGAAGCTAGGACTCTCTGTAGTACTGTGGAATCTCTCATTGAGACAGAAACTCTTAATGATGGATGGCTCAGTGAAGAACCATCAGGAGGAAGAGGAGAGGCCAGGCTGCTGGCAGGCTACAGGTTTTATGGCCTTGACATGAAGGCTTGAATTTCCTTTCATGGCTGTTGCAGAAAGATTGTAGCCATCTGGGGTTTAGAGGAAGGCAAGAGGAACTGGAGTGCAAAACCATCTCTTCCTCATTTGTTCAGCTGTAGGATTCATTTTTCAGAGTAGCAACAGGTTCAAGAGTCCTGGGCTACACAAGAGTGTCAGAAAGCTCTCTGACTGCTTTATGTTGGCAACTCAAAGTGGGAGGCTGTCACTCCCCAAAAGTGTATTTCTTCAAATCATCAAGGGTTAGTCCATTTACTCTTCACAATAGCAGTAGCTTTTTAAAAATGTCATGGGAATTACTGAATTTAAAAACATAAAATAGGAGATTCTGTATTTTTTTAAGGAAAGGGCAACAGAATATATTTGCTTTTATAAAATCCATTTCAGGCTCTGTTAATCAATACATATTTATCGTGTCTGATTGGTAAACCTAATTGTATCATAATAACTGAAGAGTTTTATATAAACTAGTAGTAAATCCGTCTTTTCTTGGAAAAAGAATGGTTTGAATACACAGGTTTATTGTGATAAATGATGCAGCAGTTAACTGCCTTCATTACATGCAGTCCAAGTTAATAGCCAGATTCAATGTTAATGACTTTTTTTATTTGAAAGAGATGTTTTTCCTCTCTACTTCTTTTTGGTGCTGATAAATGTGTCACAGGAAGTAGCCTCTAAACAAAGGAAACTCACGATTTTTCATGTATGATAGTGTATCAAGTGCAAAATTAAATGGTACGGACAATGAAAGGAACCGATCTCTGTGATAACATAGTCTTAGAATAAGAACAGAAAGCTGTTATTTTGCTCTAAGGTCTGTTTCTGCTGTCAGCTGAGAAATGGCAATGCATCCTTTGCCACAGGTTAACGAGAAGTGTTGATGCAGAAGAATGAGCTTCTTTAGGCAAGTCAGACTTCTACTCTGGAAGAACTGGATTGTTCGGAAAAGACAAAAGGTAAAGTATTAGTCTTTGGATTTCAGGTTTAAACCGTGTAATCCACTGGATTAAGTGACTAGTACATTTATCAGCATGTAAAAATATCAAGTTCCTTAAAGAATCACCTGTGATCTTTGTATGGGCCTGTTGTCTGGGATCTTGTCTGGTGCAGTTTGCAAAGCTGCTCTTTACCAAACATAGAATATTGTGTTGGGATTCTCTTTGACAAATAGTATTGTGTACCAGAAGAGTTGTGGGTAGTAATATTTATATATTTTCACATAAAAAGATCTGTTGTTAGAAAACATCATGAGCACCATTCAGCTCAGGGAGGTTTTATTCCTAATTTTAGGTTTGCTCTTCACACTCAGCTGCTCTTAGATGTGATTCTAGTTAGGAGCTTACAGTTCACACAGATTTTGTCTTTTTTAGTATGGCTGAGTGACGTAAGTAAAGCAAAAGCCAGAATATTTCAAGTACTTTCAAATCCTCTTAGATCTTATGGTATTTTGTCTTACAGCAAATTTATCTATTACTTTTCACCTTATTTCATCATTGATCTTTTTATTTTTTTTTCAGCTAAATTTTTTTAGGGTGAAACAAAAAGTTCAGACAATTGTCTTAGTTATCTGATGTACTGCAACTACATCTGCCCAGTAAAAGAAGTTGCTTTGCCTGGTTTCCATTATTTTTCTGTGAGGTCCTATAGAGACAGACTACCTGTTTCAAATGAAAAATCATTTTTAAAAGTATATTGCAGCATCTGTGAGACTGTAGCAGTCATGCAAACAATTTTGCCATAATAACAGATCAATAGGGTCAAACTGAACCATGAGTTGTAATATTTACTCTATGCTGACCTGATTCTAGTCATTAGGAATGGCTCACATGCTGAATTCCAGGATCAAAGGATTGTGTCATTTTCCTCATAGACAATTTAAATGTCCTTTCCTTCATAGCTTCCTAGCAGATTTTGTCCCACAATGTACATTGTCATCAAGAGCTGATACATAAAACATTGCAGTTCAGGATTTATTGCAATATGAAAGTTGCCAATTCATACTTGAGTTAAGGACCCCTTTTGGAGCTGGACTTCAGTTACTGGTTGTCAAAGAACTGTGCTAGTTTGATTCTCAAGGTCAGAAAAAACAGTACCAAACAGAAAGTCCACGTGTTTCTGATGTTCAAATGTGTGTAGTGAGAGAAGTGGAAGCCACTGTTTTTTAATTTTAAACAAATGTATATTTGTAGAATTCTTCAGTGTTTTCAGTATATGAAGTTCTGTGTTATTTGTGTAAATCTGCTCAGATATGAGACACAAAGTGCTGGCTTGGCTTTCTCTTGTCTTCTCTTTTTGTTTAATTTTTCCTATAGAATTTTCAAAAATTCTAATTGGTGTTTCCAAGTGTTGCCAGAGGTCCTCTTGTCTGATAATCATTCCTAGCTTGTAAGCACAGTGATTTAATCCACAACCAAGAAATATTTTCTACCCTGAAGAATAAAATATTTTACAGCAGACTCATTAAGAATAATTTTCTTCTTTAAGAGTATAAACCTGCTTGCTTATTTGTCCTCACAGCCAAAATAAAAATTCATAATGTCAAAGGTAGCTAAAAAAATGTGTTTTGGAAAAATCAGGCTGCTTTTTTATTAACCATCATGCAGTACCATAAATGGAGATACATGCAATCTTCTACTCCAGTTCATCATTTAGTCTAATCTACTTCACAAGAGGAATGACTTCATTGCAGAGTCAACAACTGATCCACAGCCAATTTAAACTTGTCACATTTAAATGGCCTTACCACTGTGCTTGCTCCATTGCAGCTCTGTCTGGATATTACATTCCACTGTGCATGTTGCTGGGTTTTCTGTCTATTTATCTTGCAGTTCTGCAGGCTTATGGGCTGCTTTCTGGTACTTCTAGTGAATTCTGAGACACCCTTGGGTCCTCTGGATAAAGTCCACAGAAAAGAATCAGAGGACTGACTGCACTGGTCCATCCTTATTGCACAGCCCATTGTGTACCAGATTAAAAGAAAGTTTCCCTTAGGCTTTAGACTTCAATCTTTTCCAAACTAGTTATTTCAGACAGAAAGGAATAATCAAATTCAAGTCTGAGGATTTTGTATTTCCTGGGGATGAAAAAAGAATCAGCATCTGAGTATTAACACAGATTAACTCTGCAGCAAAGGTGGACCATGGAATCTCCTCAGTTCTTGCCCCTCTGAGTTTTTGAGTGTTTAGTGCTTGTCCCAAATGGCCTACCAAATGGATGGCAATGGATGTGGAACAGAGCTCGGTGGACCCTGCTAGGAAAGGTCTCTAACACTGTTATTCAGTGCTGTACACAACAGCTGTCAGGTTTCCTTCTAAAATATTTGTGTAATGTCCCCTTGGCTGCTGGTAAGATTTTGTCTGTCATTAAAAAGATCAGGAATGCATAACTTCCTAGGTGATGGTGGGTGGGTTTTTCTCATTATTGTTCTGTTTTAAAAAAGAAACCCTCAAGAGGAAAAATGCAACATAGCAAATTGTTGCCTGGTGTAAATCTTTCTGCCTTTTTGCTGTAAGTGTATGTTGTGCTTAGCTAAAGCTATTAGACAAAGTTATAGTGGAAAAAACAGGGCAGCTCCAAAAAACCTGTTCTTAATTATGCTGTTGGAGTGTCTTTTGCCCAAAACAACATTCACATGTGACCTATCTTGTCTTTGGCTCTGCTGCTATGTGCATTGTTATTACATATTTAGTACCTGGTTGGGGAGGAGGGCTTTCCTGTGCATGTGCTACAACCCCAGTTCTGAAGATATTTTGTCTCGGCTCTTACATGGAGGAGCAAAAGAGTGCCACGTGTCTAAACACAACAATCCCATTGCTGTTCCTCAGAGCCCAAAGCCTGTGTTACAGGATCAAAGGATTGTAGTTTGAAACCTCTGCCAAAGCACACAGAGGCAATAAAACAAACTGAAACACAGGAGTGGAGGAAACAGACTGAAAACCAGGCAGGATGTTGCTCTGTGGTAAAGCAGTGCCCTTGATTTTCTGTCACGACAGGGGAACCGGTGACTGTTCTAAGTGTATTGGAAGATCTGGTCAATAAAGGGGCCTTTGATGGGGTCTTCTATTGGTTAAGGTCTTATTGGATAAGGTGTTTGATCTTAATGTATACATTTCTACAGGTATTAGGAAATTAATAACATTGAAATGAATGATGACAAAAAATCCCAAAAAGTAAAGGTCAAAGAACATGAAGCTTATGCTGAAGTCTTTTACCTTTGGGTAAGCACAGTGTCCTGTCAGCCTGCTAATGAGCCCAGCAGTGTTAAAGTGTGGATTAAAAAAACCCCTTTTCTCTCTTTCATCTATTCCTTGTAGAGTCATGCACTACCTACTGCCTCTTTTTACTTCAGTCAGGATGCTTACATATTTCTTTAGAAGAGGTGGAGAAGCCACTGAACACAGTTAATGGTGAAGCTTCATGACATTGTGATGAAATGCTTGCCCTTTTGGGTGTCCTTTTCAAATGGTGAAACAGGCAAATGATAGCCATGGGCACATGCTGCACTGCTCACTTCTGCTATGAGAAGAGGTCTCATCCCTTTAGTCACCTAGTGACTCTATGCTGGTCTATTTGTAAAATTTATTTTTAATTTTTCTTTTCCAGCTTCGTTTTCTAGTGGAGCTTGTATGGCCTCTGACATTGTTTCTTGCACTTGTCTGGCTGAGGAAAGCTAATCCACTGTATCGCCAACATGAATGTAAGAATGTTTAAGATGTTATCATGATCTGACTTGTTGTAGGTAATGGCAAGGTGATCTCAGACAGACGTATTGGGACCTGTTTGTGGAGTGATCCTGTCCAGTGGCAGAAGAACAGACTTTGGTTCAAATAGCTTTGTTATTTATAGCCATATAGTGTAAGAATTACCAGTTAGGACATAAAAATAAAGCTCTAGTTTTCCTGTGAGATGCTTTCTGATCAGGCTTAACCTGACGTCTCAAGATTCCATCAAATTTTGGATTTCTGTAATTCTGTTACTGAGAAAGTACTACCTCACTACCTATTTAAAAAACCGCTCACATTACTCAGAATTAACTTCTGTTGGTGACTTCTTATTTTTCTGTAGAAGATAAACCTATATGATTCCTATCACTTTCCTTCTGTAGAGAGCCAACTCATCATGCTATTTATATTCACAAAGACTGCCTTAGAAAAGACACCTAACAATTTATATTTGTGTTTTGATACTCTAGGTCACTTCCCAAACAAGGCAATGCCATCAGCAGGAACACTGCCATGGTTACATGGCATCTTCTGTAACATGAACAATCCCTGTTTCCCCAGTGCAACTCACGGAGAGGGGCCAGGTGTGGTGTCCAACTACAAAAATTCCATGTAAGCAGAGCTGTATGTGTGAGACTGGGTTGCAGCAATACAGGCCTGGTAGGCAACTGCTAATAGCTTGCTCTTGGCACCTGTTGGGTGTTCAGGGTCATGAATGATGTACAAGAAAGGATGGAGTATCCTCACCTTGCTTAGAAAGATCCCTCATCCCATCAAGGAATGTTTTAAAGAATTATTCTGTGGTGTGAATGAAGAGAGAAGATAATAAGACACCAGTGTGCAAAAGGTGGAAGACAAAAATTTTCGGTTCTAGCACATTGGTTTCATGCTAACAATGGTCAGCAAAGTTGAAACAGAACTCACAATGGTAGGTTTGGGCCTTTTAGAGAGAGACTTCAGTACTAGTCTTTAGAACATATGTTCACTTAAGAAAATCCATGCTTTCTGTTGTTGACTGCTTACTGAATGTCTTGGGACAAACCTCTTTGATAAGAGCATGAAATCCCTAAGCCTTCTATTCTCATCACTAGAGTTGTCCCTTCTGAATGAGAGGTCTGATGAAGTAGCAGCAAATAAGAACCTGTACTGCCACTTCTTATGTAGCCCCTGTTTTGGCCATACACTTGTGAGATTTTAATCAGCACATAACCTTCAGATACTCAGCTTGTTTGCAAAAAAGGAGGATGGGAGATTGCTGGACTATTATTGAAAAAGGTCTGTGGGAGTGTTTTATTGCGTTGTTAGTTACAGCTGAGTCATGAAAGACAAGATAGCAGACAACGACCCTTAGAGTGAAAAAAAACCCTGTCAGCCTAAATATAAAAAATGCTCCAAATATTCCTTTGCAAAGTCCACTTTGGAGCATCCAATGATTAAAATTCACAAGCTAATAATGGGAAGGCCACTGAAGCTCCAGTCATGTGGAAGCCTGTAACGTGGACTTAACTTACCATTTGACCTTCTGTTCCTAGTGAACAGGACTTAAAATAGTCAGCTGAACATTTTTGGTGGGGTACAATCAAACATACAGTGAAGCTAGAGGGTTCTGTTTTCTATGCATTCTGGCTTTTCTACGTTGCTTACTACAGAACAAACTGTCACTTTGTCAGTCCCAGCAAATTCAGTGCATAATAGCAGAGGTAAATACATTGTGTTTTCTGAAAGAATTTGGTCCTTCCTGTTTGTTGTTTCCTGTAAGCTAAAATTAGTCATGTGGATTGAGATATACTATTGCATGCATGGAAAAGCGTAACACTGTTAAAGAAATGTAATGACCTTACTTGATGGTAAGAATTTTTTTTTTGCTTGTTCATAAACACAGGAACTGTTTTCATCCTTGCTTGATCTGCATGTTCTAACCCAGAACCAGTAGTTGAACAGCTGCCTGTGACTTATTTGTTACTTGCGTTTTCCTACTGCTCCTAGAAGAAATGTTCTGAAGGGACCAAAAAAATTGGAGGGGACTGATGTGAGAGGGAGAGGATGTTTCTGTTTGTGAGTGATTCCATGTCACTTGCTAGGTGAGCAGGGCTGCCATGTGCCCAGAGTGCCCCATTCAACTGCTAGAGCTGGGCCTGGGCTAGAACTAGGGCAGATTTGCACCATAACTGTGAGACGCATGCTGTCTGGGGAAGGTCCTGTCTCCCCTTCAAGATCAGCATGGCTAACCTTCTGCAACACCAGTAGCCTTCTTAAACTTTCTGTGGACTTTCAAATCTAACTGAATCCCAGACTACCTGAAACTGAGGACAAAACAACAACTTTTTTCCTCATCCCTAATACAGAGAGAGTTGAATTTACTTAAGCTTTTTTTGGGTTTTGGATTTTTTTTTTTTTTAACTTGAAAGCTTCTCAAGAGTCCTCACTCTTAAATTATCATTTGTTCATTATTTCTCCTTTCAGCCTTGCAAGGGTATATAAAGATGCTCAGGAGCTTTTACTGGAAGCACCTGAAATCCGTGACCTTGGAAGAATCTGGGAAGAACTGATCATTATGACTCAGTTTATGGAAACAATGAGAACTAATCCTGAAAGAATTGCAGGTAATTGTTATGTCTATATCCTTTAGACTATTTAATTTTTCCTTCTGAGAGCTGGATAGTAGTTACTTTGTAGGCTGGCAACATTATAATATATTTCACATGCAGCTATTACTGTGCTTAATGTTAGGGCAAGTTAAAATCTGTTCAGTGACAAACACCTGTCATTTGAGAGAAAGGAGAGAGGCAGTAAGCTCCATTCTACAATCATCTTCTTTAAATAACAGTAGACAAAACTCAAAACAAAAAAGCATAGGTGTCTCACCACATAAAGTGAAACATGGCTGAAGAAATTTCATTATTTATTATTACAGTAGAAGCTGAAGCAGTGAGAAAGTGTCCCTGGAAGATGCAGAGGAATGGAAAGTTAGCTACATGTCTGAATATATGCCAGGAGCATAACCCAGAGAAGTGCTTAGAGGTACTTGGTCACAGTGTTAGCTAAAACAGGTTTGGAACACTGAAGAAGGAAATGCTTGATAATGTGTTTAGAAAGAGAAAGCATTGAACACTTATAAATAGGATTGCAAATTGAAAATTCATTGCATTAACTTTTATTTAAAACAACCTGCCAAAACCAAAACACAGGGAAAATAAGAAATGGTATAATAATAGATTTTTTGGGCTTGAAGTACAGAATTTGAAAAGGTACTCCTAAAACTAAAGGTATAAAAATGATCTGGCTTTGTGAATTGATCTGTCCCATTCTCAAATCCTTTGTCACAGGAATAGTATTCTTATTAAAATTAAATAGTCACTTTCCATATATTTTTAATAAGTTTCTATAGAACATCTGATACACATGCTCCACTATCCTATCAGAGGTTTATACCTAGAAGTAAAAAAGGGACTATCTCATTGTTAATAACAGTGAGACAACCAAATGCCCCATAATGTAAACAAGAAGAACTTGAGTATAATTTGAACTGTTGTTTGTACCCAGCCACAGAAATCAAACCTGACTGTTTAGAGGCGAGGAAAAGCATGTTATGCCATGGGCTTCCTATGTATTGCTAAGGGACCACACCCCGTGGTTTAGGAAATTGCCTTTGCATCCCGTATCAGTTTTATTCATGAAAAATAGAGTACATTCTCCCCAATCCTGTGAAATATAATGTTAATATTTCTTCAGAATCTGTGGGGGTTTTAAATGTGTTGTACTTAAAAAAAAAAAA
>VZRN01000746.1:624986-667013 GCA_013397935.1 Dasyornis broadbenti
AAGACGTTTGGAATTTCTTACTATATAAAACAAAATTAAAAAGTCAGTTCTGGAGCTTAACTAATAAAATGTGAATTGCCACGTTTCTTCATATGGAAAAAGTCTCTGAAAGATTGGCTATTTAAGTTGTCTGTTTATAGCTTACTACTATTGCTTGTAAGTAACAGTCTTAATAGAATAGCTGCAAAGTTGAGCAAGGAAAAATTTCCAAATGTCAAAGTTGGAATTGCTTCTTCTGCTGATTCCTGAAATCAGATCTACCCCTTGAGTCCTCCTTCCCTGTCCCAGTCTCCCCTTGCACTGACATTTTCGATGAGATGTGTTCTTGTGGTGTGCTTTTTCCTCCACACTGCCTGGATGCCAGGAAAGGCATCAGTGAGAATATGAGGGACAGACCCCTTCTATTGTTTTCAATGTTTATTGCTTGAATAAATACGTGGAGGAACAATTGAAGAAGCCCTCAGCCCCTACAGCCTTAGGCCAGAATATGCTTATTGCAGGTAGAATTGTGGTAGTTGGCAAACTCTGATAAGACTCAGCTCACAGAATGGAGTGCATGTTTATTAGAAATGTCTAAAGTTACATTCCCTATGTCAGTAGGATACACACTGTTCCTGTCAGTTTCAATTGCCTGTTCTGACAACTAGAAGAATTAGAGCTTTTCAAGCATTCTTTACCTAAGTCTGTCGTTGATGTGTGAGGTACCTTTAATAAAGGTATAATTTAATAAAGTTATAATAAATATTTTAAGGACATGAGCAACAGTAAGTTTCCAAGCTTTCTCTTGCACCATATTGAAGCAGAGTTCTTACTGATAAGATTTGTAATAGAGAAGTTAAAAAAGGCTGGAACTGTTTGACTTTAGGAGCAGCAGTATTGAGTATTGTTACAGACAGTATTAGGGAAATTTGGTGGTCTAATTAACACTATGTGGTCTCACTGGTTTGCCTGAACAGTAGCTGTTAATATAGTTTAATATGAAGCATAAACTACACTTTATGCTTCTCCAAAGAAATTGAGTTTTTTCTCATGGAAGATTTTGAAGGGTAACTTTTGCAATGCTAGAGAATAAGGTTAAGTAACTAAAATTGATTGACAGCGAGTGATAAATTAGTGTCGATGTAAAGGGTTGACTAAAGTTATTTGCACAAGGCCCAGAAGAGAGGATGCTAAGAACAGTAGCGTACTTGAATCTGAACATTTGAAATAAAGCATTACATCTGAAAAAGGCAGACACTTTCAGATGCAGTTAGAGCTGCTTTCAATGTGTCCATTGCTGTAGCCCTAATCTGAAACATCTTTGAGAGATAAGATATGCAAAGTCAGAACACTCAGCATTTTTTTCATTATCATTTCCCAACAAAGGATTAAAATGATTCTGAATTGCAAAAATAATTTTAGACCCAGTTAGTCACTTCTAGGTATAAGAGCCAAAGCACATTCTTTTTGCAGTTTTAAGCCAGGATATGAGTTGTTCTTTAACTTGCTTTGTTTGATATGTCACTGATCTGTGCATTCCTTTTTTCCTCCAGGAAGAGGCATACGAATTCTAGATATTTTGAAAGATGGGGAGACCCTGACTTCCTTCTTGCTGGAAAATGTTGGCCTCACAGATTTTGTTGTTTTCCAGCTTATTAATGCTCAAGTGCGCCCTGAACAGGTGGGTAGAGTTTAACAGTTACTGAGTCATTATCTGTGAGGACAGAATCTCCTGAGTAGTATGTGCAAAGTAGCCTCAGTGAAGGCCTTGGCCCCAGAATACTTGATGCCTTATGGGTTGTTTGTACAATTTCTCCCTTTGTTTTTTGTGAATCTAGAGGAAGAGATGTTTGGTTTGTCTTTAAAAAAACATTTTGAATATACATTAAATATTAATAAATTATTAAATAAACAGCAAAGTGCTGTTATTGCGCCCAAGTAATGAGCACCAAGAAACAGTACTGGCAAGCAGTGAATCCATCCCCATGACAGAAGACTTGACTCAAAGCATAATGCAGCTGTGCATCCTTTTGAGATAATAGTCCCAATGACAGAAGAACTATTGGAGGTTCTTAATTTATAATTTAAATTCTCTGCCCTAATGTTAGCATGGTGGCTTTTGGTATTGTCTCACATGAATACATGAAATTGGAGAAGCAGACCCACTTTCTTAGATTCTGAATGAATAATAGATCTGCTCAGAAAATTCAGAGTGAAAAGCGCAGGTCAAATCCCTCCTGAAGCAGCTAAGCAGGGAACTATGTTTGACCAAGTCCAGGCTGTCTCTGCTTCTGTATGTACTGGTGGCTGGGAGCTCTGTGAGGAATGCTGTATTAATGAATGAATGTTGCTGAATTGGAATTCTGAAACAAATTCTCCACTTCATTAGCGTGTGGGTGGAAGCAAGTGAATAACTGAGGCTGCAACACACAATTCCTTTGTTTCACTGCCATACAAAATGCAAATACTGAAACTGTGTGTGAGCAGGAAGAGGGAGGGCATTCATGACCTTTCATGCAGTTCCTTTTGTGCATCACACATTCCAGCTGGTGTGACCAGTAGCCAAATTACTTATCTGCTGTATTCTTGATTGATACATGGGGAAGCCCTCCGCTCTTCTCACTTTATCATGAAGTAATATTACAAGATCATACCAAAGCCAGTGTCAGTTGATACATTCTATATATTTTCACACTTTCATGTCAGCTGAGATGTTGAAAATTTGCTTCCTTACTGCTTGTGATAAGGAGGATATATATAGATATCCTGCCGCGTTTCTCTTTCCCTATTCATCCTTAACTTCTTCTACACCAGAGATCTGCTGTGTCAGGAGAACTGAGTGCTGCTGTGTTAGACTCTATTAGCTGCCCAGTAGCATTCATTCATCTACTGTTAAAAATTCTGCTTGTCAGTGTATGCAGGACTGAAGCTTTCAACACCGTCACCAAAAGAATGATTGAAACCTGCTGGAATATGGTGTCTTTCTGCTGTATTTTCTGTGCTGATGTAGAAAGAGATGCAGTTTTCTTTATGCTGGAAATTAAAGAAATCTGAGCATTGGTCAGAGGGAGCTGGAGAAGGTCTGGTATTAAATATCACTTTTGCTGCCCTCCATACAGTTTTCTTATTAGCAGTAATTACAGGGATACAAGATCATCTCACCAGAGCTGATTTACAGCTATGAGGAAAGAAAGTGCTGTGAATACTTCTTTCAGGTGAAATTGATGCAGAAAAACTAATCTCATGATTTTAAAGACACAACAAGAGGATTAGTAGTAATTGAATACTTCATTTTCTGTGGGAGATAAATTGCTTATTTCCAAGAGACCTTCTTGATAAGCAAGTTTCTCGATCTGGGTTTAGGCATTGTTGAGGCAGAAATTTCTGAGCCATGACTAGACCTTAGATCCATGGTTGTCTTAATCCTCCACTGTGATAGTTCATCTCTGGTTCTTCATGTTGCTCTGCCCTCTGTTTGCCTGCATATTGCTCTACACCCCTTCCCCCTGCCTCTGATCGCACAGAGCCGATAAACCCAAAAGCAACTTGTTTACAAAAGCCTGACTGTTGCCAACAGCTGGCTGGAGATCTAGGTCTGAGCCGCCTGGGAGTCAGGAAATGACACACAGAGCTGAAAGCTAAACCTGATCAAACAGCCAACTAGCTGAAAAAATAATTTGGACTTCATCTTGCCAGCTTTGGCCAAACAGTGACACATTGATTAAAAGAAAAAAAAAAAAAAAGTATTGACGTTTCCCTCTGAGGGCCTGCTTTTTTGAGTCATTTTAAGATAAAGATAAGAAACTGATGTTAAAATACAATGAGAAGTTCAGGAAAGATTGGCAGCAGCCCACCCTACCAGAAAAATGTGAAGGGTGGAGGTTTGATGTTTTTCTAATCCCATCTGTTCAACATTACTGAAATGCAGTTACAGTTTGTAAATAACAACTCTTTTTTTCCTGTATTTATCCTTAACAACTCTTTTCTTTTTTTTTTCTGTGTTTATCCTTCTCAATTATGTTAATGTCACTGTTTCCTCATTTCACAAGTCAAAGCAAGGTTCCCAGGCTGCCTCCCTGTGCACCCCAGTTTCACTGCAGTTCACACTGCCTGATAAAGGACCGTGCCAAATGAGGCATATATGGTTAAAAAATGCTGTTCATATCACACACATCCCCAGGACATAAGTGACTGAGCAAATGAGCAAATTATTTCACTGACATAAACTGACTTAATTCCTATTCAAAAGTTCCAGTTTGAGGGACGGCAGGGGTGTTTGGTTTGGAGGTTTTTTTGCAAGACAGACTGTATCTGTCAGTTGCATTCCTTCTTTTGCACTCTGCCTCTCTCCACACTGTCTAACTTGTGTTAACAATGCCTTTATATAAGTACACCTGTAGTGATGATAGTGCCTCTCAGATACTTCTAGAAATTCACATCCTTTTTTACATCATAATTCCAAAACACAATCTGTGTGTAATTCAGATGCCTTTCTTTTTTGTCAACTGCAGCTCCATAAGCTGACACTCAGGGCAGACATGGCAGATAAAATACAATGTTATTCTAGACCTCTCTACCTCTGCCTTTCATATTCTGGATGCTGACTTCCCAGAGCCACACTTGCACTTTAGTTGATAGCTTCTGACAGATGAAGCACTTACTGAATAACTCCTTGATCTACTTTGAATCTGCTCTCCAAAGCAACTAAATTAGTTTTTTTTATTATTCCTCTGTGTTTTTAAATATTTTCCTTACAGGCACTACCAAACAAGTCTCAGCTGCTAACTATAGGAGATTTGCAGATACAAAATTTTGATCATGATTAATTTCTTAATTTGCTTGTATAAGAAATATATGTGCACCTATGTGTGACCTGGTATAGGTGTGGTGTGTTTTTTCAGTCCATGTGTCTTAAAGACTGGTATGCTCACCAGATTATTTTTCTAAAGAAAATTATATTTTGGATAGATTCTGACAATTTCTTTTTTGTGCAGCTTATTAAATTAATTTAATCTAATGATATTGTGTCAGTGCACAGTTCTTGAGTGTCTGAAAGTCTGTGTTCATCTCAAACACAGTAGACATTTACAGTCACCACAGTGTTCTGAGCTTTTTTCCTTATATTTGTGCTGTGAAAAGAGATGGACAGAGCATGGGAACATTAGCTTGTGAGCAATTTCCAGTGCTACTTTTTATTATATTGCCATGTATTCTGTATATTATAGAGCAAGTAGAACTTAATCATAGACTACCAAGAGCATTCCATAACAACAATGTAAATCCCATGTAAATCCACTGATTTCTATAGAATTATTCTGCATTTACATTGGTTTAACTATAAACTAATCTGCTCCCATTGGTTGAACACTAATGATAAAAATTTGGGTTTTTTCTGCTCCGTGTTTATATTAGGAGTCGTAATCAGTAGATGGGTGTGATATAATGTAAAATGGCTTTGTAAATCTTGGCTGTATGCCTGTGCAGAGTGACAGTGAATGATGGCTGTGGGGAAGCACTGTAGTGGAATAGTCATAACTGAAATAGAACGCTGAGGGAAATTAAGCTTGAGAATCAGAGGTATTGGCCCTTTTTATTTTCTTATAGAAACTAACAGCAGTAGTATAACTAACCTGAACACAGGAGATAGAGTGATACAGCACAATGGTCCTGGGAAAATAATTTGAAGCAAGCTGTAGCTATCCCTCCTTAGCCACAAGGATGGGTGGCATGGCTTCAGGTATGCTTAGATGACAGTGAGGAAAGGAAGATGACTCACAAGGACTTTTGCAATGAAAGGAAAACTCACTAATGAGAAGATGAAAAATGTGTCTGAAGGCAAGGTTATCTAGCAAAACATCAAGTGAAGGGGATTCAAGGGTTGGTGCTTCAGCTGACCACATCTCTCTGCCATTCGTTAAAATATTAGCAGGGGCTGATATCAAAGTGTCCACTTTTGATAAATTTTTAATTGTTCCTTAGCAGTATGAAAGTTTCATAACAGTAAGTGAAATGCTGGTTTTGCTTGCAGTTTGCCTATGGTGTTCCTAGCTTGACTCTGAAGGACATCGCTTGCAGTGAGATGCTCCTGGACCACTTTATTATCTTCAGCAGCCGAAGGGGTCTCCCTTCTGTACACAAGGCCATGTGTGCCCTGTCCCAGGAAAGTCTACAAAGAGTAGAAGATGCCTTGTATGCAAATGTTGATTTCTTTAAGCTATTTCGGCTGGTAAGTATTAACACCATTATCCTGCCTTATCTTGTCATTTTTTTTAGTTTGTATTTCGTTGCCCTTCAAGAATTTTTTTATAATATGTCACCAATTTCCCAGGTGGTCTTAGTTTATTTACCCCTGCAAATGTAAGGTTGTGGATGTGTGGTTGTTAACCTGCCATCAGCAGGACACTAGACAGTTCTGAGTATGTTTTGGGATGAAACAGATTAAATTCATAGAACAGCAGAAGTACGAGATTCAAATGCAATTTTTAAATCAAAGTTTATGTTGAAATATTATCTGGTCTTTCCAGATTGTGTAGCAAAACAGCTAGTGGCAAAACCTACAGGGGCCTTGCTGAGGATTCTGAAAATACGCAATACAGTGCATTCTGTCTTTGCTCCTTCCATTTTATGCAGAATTTTATGCTTCGGTCAAAGTCATGATGCAGTTTCAGTTGTCATAGCCATATGAGCTGTTTATTAAAACAACCAAAACAAACAAACTAGGAAGTTGTACTGGTTTTCATCACTCTTCCTATAGAATCTTTTCCTTACCTCTGTTCATTTTCATTGCCCTTCTTTGCGTTCCTATTTCTACTGTGACCTGGCTATAGATTAACCACATCTGCAGCCTTGGTTTAGTATGGACATATTATGCCGCTTTATAGATATGTATAGACATAGATTAGTATTATTACTTTAAAATATATAATAAAATACAAATTATAGCAAATGAATATATATACAAAATGGCATATTTTTCTAGTATTTAATTTGTATTTTGCACACTGAGGCGGTGCTTTCAGAGAACTATTCATAAAGACTGCAAGGTCTCTTTCCTCATGATAGCAAACTTAGAGTTCATCAGCGTTCATATCTTTCATGTTTGTTTTCCCTATGATCATGCTTTGCATTTTTCAACAATGAATTTAATTTGCTGTTTCTCACCTTGTAATTTAATGTCATGAAATCATCACATTGTCAGTTTGCTTTATAGGAGCAGGCAGGATATATGAAAAACTCCTAAAGTTGCCTAGGAAGTATTGATTGGACTTTTCTGCCACAGTAGTGTAACATGATTAATTTAATATAGATTTTATTCAGCTCTGAGTTGTCCAGAACTGGGAACAGAGGATGCCAGAAGCTGTAATTGACACACCAGCAAAACACAGTTTGATTTTTGTAGCATTGATAGTCAGTCATTGTGCACATGTGATTTTACCAATCCTGGTAAGAATTTGTGGTCAGCTTCTAAAAGCTGTTATTTTCCATTTCTAAAAATGTATTGGTTTATATTTTCATAAATCTGATGCTTGCTGGAAGTAGCAGAGAATTAATGCTACAGTATTTCTGAGATGGTTTTTCAGCATTTAAGGAATTCATGTGAATATTCACAGGGTACTGCCCAGCTTTTTTACAGGTTAACAATTCCCATTCCGCAGAGTTTCAAAAAGGCCAGGTTAAGGCAGGTGCTCCAAGAGCCCTGTATAATCTTTGCACAGACTGGTTCTTCTTAGGGGACAAGGAAATTTTGAAGCCCTGTGTGTATCCTTTACTGCCTGAACCGCAAGTGACAGATCAGAACACACTAATATGAGCTTTCCATAAAAATTCTTCCTTTTCTGACTCCCTGCCAGGTACCTACACAGTGTAGCTGTATTCTACTTTCTTAACCACATACTGACTGCAGGGAATGGCAGGCAATCAGCAGAGTGTATAGGCATTTTTGGGGAAAACTTTTTAGGGGCTTGTCTCATAAATATCACAGTCTAGCTATATACAAGTCCAGCTTTATATTTTGTTGTAATAGCAGAAGTGCCTGACAAAGTCTCAAGAGTGCCAGCTCCAAGTGCATATGTGAGTTTTAGACAGTTGACAAAGAAGGATGCAGTGATGCCAACAAAGTGGTATATGACAGCACAACATGGTGTCACCTGTTTCTTTTAATTCAGTGATAAATAAAATGTTAACTTCTGCTGAAAAGGCAGTTTGGTCAGTCTGCAGGAGGCTGGGAAAGTAGTTGTTTCTATCACATTTGACAGACAGTGAAGATCAGACTGTCTCCAAAATCAGGAAATCCCTGAAGTATAGAGTACTACAAATTATTTACCTCCATGGCAAGTGGGGGCTTCTGTATCAAACTTTTGCTAATTTAGGAAGTTACCAGGAGTCTATATATCTCACTGAAAGAATAGCCTCTGTGAGAAGCAGCTTCTCTGATGTACCAGTACTTGCATTCCTCTTCCATTTTTTTGTGCCTTTTGGCATGGTGGGCTTAGATGAGCAGAACAAATCCCAAGATATATTTTAAGTGGTCTGTGTTTGTTTCAGCCTTGTATTAGAAAGAACATTTACACAGGCTACTGTGTGAGTCTGCACATGGGTGCGGGATTTCTGGTACTGTAAGACAGGCTTATAAGACTTAATTATTTGGAATAATTTCCAAATAACTCAAAGTATTTGAACTACAGAGATGTCATTTGGATTTTCTTCTCGTTGTTACAGCTGTTGTCATGTAGAAACTCATCTCTTTTTTTTATGTATCCACAGCTTCCCACTGTGTTGGACAAAAACTCACCAGGTGCTGACCTGAAGGCCTGGGGAAGGGTGCTGTCTAATGTCTCCCAAGCAGTGCAAAAGGTAAGTGGTCTAATAATAGATTTTCTGCATGGATTATAGTCCTTGTTTTCCTTTGTTATTTTTATACTCCAGTTACCTGCTTTACCAGAAAGAAAATAGACTTTTTGAGGAAGAGCTTATTCATTAAAAATTCATTCTTCTCTCATTACAAAATAAATGTGGACATAAGCATTGGCAATTATGAAGTATATCCTTTTGTTCAGAAAAGACATGAAAGAACAAGAACTGAAAACGGTGCCTGTGACCAGGGCAGTGGAGATAAAAGAATGAGGTTCTGACTGCATTCCCACTTTACTGTCTGGGCACAACTACGACCTCACCAGATACTTACCTCCTCTGAGGGCTGCAATTAACCAAGTCTTGTCTTACTGCAGCTAGCCAGGAAGCCAAGCATTCAAGACCTTGTGAGGGTTCTGCAACCATTTGTACAAAATGGAAGGCCAGAATCCTTTGGCCACTTGGTGAGTTCCCTGTCGGATCTCTTCTGCGGTTACCCAGAAGGAGGTGGATCCAGAGTGCTTTCCTTCAACTGGTATGAAGATAACAACTACAAAGCTTTCCTGGGGATTGACTCAACAAGGAAGAAGTCTGGTTATCTTTATGATAATACAACCAGTAAGTTTTTCCACCAAACCATTAAAAGACTCTACACAGGTGCAACTTATGTTCAAATACTAGCATAGAATGTTGCTTTTAGAAAATAACATTTTAAAGCAGTTGATTCAGGAAATTAGAGACAGGTGAAATTATTTTACTTCATACTTCATAGCTGGAAGCAGGGAAGCCCAGGGATTGACAACTGATAAAAATACACATTTGCTTTTAATATGGAGGCATAAACATATGCATGATCATAATTAAGACAGTACCTCAGTTTTATCTTCTCTTATATGCTACTGTTATCAGGAAGAAAAAGAGGCCCCCAAAGAAGATTCAGGAAAAGACAGTGCAGCATTCTGAAATTACTTTTCTCCAAAAGATTTTTCTAACCTTTATTTTTTCTCTTAACTGTTTTGATGGCCTGGGACATAGGAATTTAAAAATCTTTTATTTCAAATAATATTCAATTTGATACCTGGTGACTGTTATGTTTCTGCATAAAAGCACATATATTCTGTAGCAGTAATGTTTTACAGCATGATTACATTTTACATAGAAAATACTTCAATTTACCACTTTTTGTTGCTTTTATTTCCTCATTTCTTACTGTTGCAATAGGAGAGAATGCAAAGAGGATCCAATTTTATCTTTTTTATTGTATCTTTTTATTATGTTCCCTTCTGTTTGCTCTTTAGTTTTTCTCTACACTGAGCTCACCAACAGTTTTTTCTGTACTACCCATGTTATAGCTGATAGTATATTTCTGTGTCCATTCTGCTATGATAGATAGGGTTGCATGGTTACAAAGTACAGACGAGCAGTTTGCTTACAGAGACCCCTACCTTTCACAATTTGTGTTGATACTTGGCTCTACGAATGTCTGAACCTTCCAAAGACCTATAAAAGGCCCAATACTCCATCTCTTGAGCCAGGAGACAAATTAATTGAATGCTATCTGAGTAAACTAATTGCTTCATAGTGCAGGGGTAAGATAAAAATATTTGCATTAAAATGTTTAATTTTAAATTATTGTAGAATCCAGTCCTGAACTATTCCAGAGTTCACTATCTAAGCCCACAGGATCAGCTTTGTATCAGTATCAACTACAATACAAAGGAGCTAAGTCATTAGGAGTAAAGCAAATAAAGCTCAAACTGCTCAGTGAGTTCTGAGCTGTCTCATTTCCTTCCATTTGAAATACCATGTAAATAACAGCAACTTTCAAATGGTTATGTAATGCTTTTCCAATTTCCATAGTGTGTACTTTACAACTCCAATATCTACTTAATAGTCATTTCTATCCTTTCAGACATTGTACTTCTGCATTGCAGAATGTACTTTAACTCATTCAGATTCAAACTGTCTGTACTGCCAGTAAAAAGCCCTGCAGGATGTTATGTATGATAGGATTTGAGTAGAGGTACATGAAGACTGTTTTTCTTTCTGTCTTTAGCACCCTTTTGTAATGCATTGATCCAGAACTTGGAATCAAACCCTTTAACCAAAATAGTCTGGAGTGCTGTGAAGCCCCTGCTGATGGGAAAAATTCTCTTTGCTCCTGATTCACCTGCTGTACGGGAAATCATAAAAAATGTAAGACGTTCTGAAATACAAAAATGTGTATTTCTTTAAAATTTGCATCCCAAGAAACATCTTTTGAAAAACAGTGACCCAATTACCTTAGCCTAATTAGATTTTCTTCTCAGAACTCCCGTCTGTTCTCATGGTCCTCAGAGGAAGGACAGGTTCTCAGTTTAAAATACAGGAGAAGGTCCTCACTGATTCATCGTATCTTGGACCATGCTACATGGTTTTCCCAGCTTGCTCAAGCAGCTTTTTGTTGGCATCATTCCACATTTGCACTAGTACATGTAGTGATATTTATAGTTACTTTACAGAGGTAGGAACATGAGCAGCTCTGTGTCAGTAAATATTTAAATGAGGCAACTGGGAGGCTTGGATAAGCTTATTGAGACCTAACACTGAGATATTGTAAACCAATAGCAACATCATGATTTAACATTGTATGTGTTCAAATCATAAAGAATTTTCACTTCATTAAGATAGGATGGAGCCTGGACTTTTCAGTGAAATGCTTGAACTTTGGTGACATGAATTTGAGCAGTTAAATTGAGGTTGCATATGACCCAGGTTTTGGCCATCTCATAAACAGCAGTTCACTACTCTAGACATCTAGAGTAGTGAAGGTGCAGAACTGCTGCTCATAGTTCACACAGGAAAACATTAGATTTACAGCAGCTCAGCATTTCAGATCTTAATATCTTACCTATGGGACTGTCTGTCTTTTCCAGCTGCCTTCCGCTCATTCATCTACCCACATATTCATCGGAGAGAAGTAGTCAAGGGGAAAACTTCTAAATAATTCTACCGAAAATCTGAATATTTAAAGGAATTGAAGTTAACTAGGATTGATGTGCACTTGTGTTTTCCATTACTTATAAAACAGAATTTTATAATAAGTGACTTTGATTCTGGTTGGATTTTACAGATTCTTTTTCTGAGGGTTATTAACATTTCTGCTATTTGAACAAGTTGATTAAGTTCTGAAGGTAAAAACTACAGCTTTCGAAGTTAGGGGTTTCCCTGTCACCGAATCCTGGATAGATCATAAATTCTGTCAATCTCCTTCGATTTCTGACAGTCTTTTCTGCTGTTTTTTTCATTAGGCCAACTCCACTTTTGAGGAACTTGAACGCCTCCGACTGTTGACCAAAGCTTGGGAGGAAGTAGGACCTCAGCTGTGGTACTTCTTTCAAAACAGCCTGCAAATGAATATGATCCGTGTATGTTATAACTTATCAAAGATCCTCAGTAAGAGCAGCCTTTCACCATATTTTGTTTTTATTAATGGAAAAGAAATTAAGTTAAAAGGTTTGGCTGGAAGCACAGCCTTTGCAGCAAGGAAGCTGTGGCCTTTAAGGCTATTGGCTTGGCTGCTGGCCTTGGTTTGAAGGCAAATCATAGATGCATTACAGCATCCTCGTGGCAAAACCTCAGATCTGGGCAGTCAAGAATCTGGCTAATGACTTCTTAATAAAGGCAGCAATTGCTGCTTCCCTGCCTCCCCAAAATGTCTTTCAAGAACAGACAACTTGATTTTCTTGGATTCTGTATGGGCAAAGAAGGCAGTAGGATCATACTTTTTCTGAACCAAATTTATTTTGGCAAATTGGTTATTTCTGCATCATTTAGATTTGACTTTGATCAGCTGCAATTACTATCTGTAGTTAAAGTTTATAAAGCAGTTCATACTAGAAAAAACATTTGGTTTCCTCTTTTTTCTGTCTTGAATTAGACATTTATAACATTTATCCTCTTGCTTACAGGGAAACAATGCAATAAATAGTGAAGGAAAAATTTCTTTTCATCCATTCTTCAGATCATACATCCAGTTATGCAATTACCCATTTGTAAAATTGATTCCTTAGCATACCTTTTGTCTTTGTTCATGTTCTGAAAGAGTTATGGAAATGCAAACCTTTCTAGGCTAAACAGGGCATGGAAGGACAATCATTATAGAAAAGCTGTCATGATATGTTTCTTCAGGACTCTCTGAAGCACCCTACAGTGAGTGACTTCCTGAACAGCCAGATGGGTGCTGAAGGCTTCACCGCAGAACATATAATCAACTTTCTCCACAATGGATCTTCAAGGAGCCGGGAGAAGGGAATGGTGGACTTTGACTGGCGCAACATCTTCAGTGCTGTAGACCAAGTTCTGCGTTTGCTCAGTCAGTATTTGGAGGTAAATTCAGCCCTGCCATTTCTGGGAATAGTTGTAACGGATATCTTAAAACCAGTTAGGTAGTACTGGTAACAAACTGAACTGTGGGAACAAACAAGGAAGTTATAATCTTCATTTGTTTCAAATTGAATCTCATTATTAAAAGCATGTGTTTAGAATAATACAATGGCACAAGAACATGAACACTTATTATTATGAAAAAAAAGTTCAATTTCATTATCCTCAGATGCTTTATTCAGAATGTTGGTTGAATGTCTGAACACATTTCAATATTGAGAGGCAGAAAGTGAATGCAAAACCTCAGAGAAATGATTTTGGTAAGTATTAACAACCAACAGGCCACTAATTTCAGCAAGATCAGGAGAAGAGAAACTAACAGTTCTTTGGTAAGTCCCGTTTCAGGTTTTTAAGCACCTAATCAAAATTCCATTGAAACCAATGAGGGAGTTTCCACTTGTTCTGTGGTCACTTCTGACAAGATGCTTGTCTCTTTCCTGGAATCTGTACCTCTCTTCTCTAGCGTGTTGTTTCCAGTGGCGCCTTTTGAGGATTTTTGAGAGAAAATTGTTACTAGTTATAGGCAACAAGACTAAGCCTAACTCCAAATTTCAATCCAGTTCAGTCTAAAAGACCATTTGTCCTCTGCAAGAAGACAGGAAATGAAAGTTTATCTGTCTTCCTACAGCTAGTACAAGAAGGAACAGTGAAGTCTTTGCAGAAAGCTCTATTGATTCATTTAATGATCTTTTTGCATCACGTTAGCAAAATTATTTCTTAGTCAAACTGAGTGAAATATATTGCTTGCAGCAGGTCAGTGCTGGAACATCAATAATATCAGAGCAGTTACTCTACCTGGTAATAGATCTTTGTGTCCTAATGTTCTTTGTAATGAGCTTATTATTTAGAGTCTGCTGTTTACATGGATTTGTAAGCATTTGAGAATGTTTTCCCACTGCGCCAGACACAATGGCAACAAATAGCTCCCTTTTGGGAATAGCCTACTCCTTACCACCACAGTATGCAATGAGGACAGGTGTGTTGCCAGCAACTAATTTTGGAGACTCCAAGTCTCTGCTGCAAGCTGTGATGCAGCTGAGAATCCCACCAATTATGCAGGGGATGCTCCTCCTCACCACCCTAAGATTTTCCTGTTCTTCCCTTTCATTACCTTAGGCCACAGAACAGCTAAACTGTTAGTGAGAGCTACACTTTTATGTTTATTATTTTCTGGTTTTGTTTTGGTTTTCCTTTTTTGATTGAACCATTCTACATTGTTAAAGAATTACTGGGAGAAGATTTGAAATAAATTTCCCCAAGTGGTTGATAAATTTATTTTGATATAGTGAGGTTTATGAAGACATAAGCTAAGTTCAAATTCACTGAAAGAGAAGAAAAGCCTAGATAGAGCATACAGCCTTTGTTTCGAATGCAATTAATGTTAATAGAAATAAATTCTGGCTTTTGGCACATAGGTTACAATATAAAATCTCTTCACCTTCAAATTGTGTGAATTATTGTAACACTGGTGTCTTAGCCTTTGTTCTTATACGAGCTTTGGTTTCACTCTACTTATGCAGAAGATATGTAAGCATTTGTGTTTTCTGTTCTGAATGCTTGCAGCTTCCTTGGATCCATGGATAAAAGCCTATGCTGCTCCTCAGCCCACTCCAGGCACTGTCAGTTCTGCAATGAAAAACTAGACAAGTTCAGTTGTTTGTCAGTACTTTGCCAGTATCATTCTCACAGATTCCCCTGCAGAACTATCTGAATTCTTCTGCAGTTGAAATATGTATCTTGAAAATAATTCCTCCTGATAAAGAAACAGCAAATAACCTTCCAGACCCTGCAAAGACCCAGTTCCACAGGAGGGACATTGCTATTTTTGCAAGAACTAAACTGAATTCCTGAACTCAGTTAACACCATGTGGGATAAATGTATCCCCAAAAAATTAATGCAACATGAGCCATCAGTCTAATTTTATTTCTCTTCTGGCATACAAATCAGAGAGTTTTCTGCCTTATTTTGCTTTGTGATACGAGATTCTACATAGTGCAGTTTTCTGAAGCAAAATGGAAAATTATTAGCTACAAACACCAGGAAGAGTAAAGCCACAAAATAATGTTATCAATTTAAGCACTGTTTAGTTGTGGGTTTAAAATTATATTTCCATAGAGATCCCATTAAACTGTGATAGCGCAAGGTTTAAAGGAAACAAAGCATGATTTCTCACAGGGAAAGGTTAAGTAAAGGAGTCTTTAAGATTAAAAAATAAGTTGCGTATATGAGCCCTTTGATGCAGACTAATTTTTGGTTGTTGGCTTGCAAGAGGTGATCGAGAAGATAACATCAAACAAGTTAGCCTGTTGGAATTTTATGAAGAAAAGGAATTCAATAGGTATCTTTCCAGTCCATCAGAGGTTAAATACTTCTACTCTCTACTAATATTTTGCCAGTTCTAAAGGGCACAAGCTAAATATACAAACATAAATCTGTAATTTTACAGACAACTAATGCTAGAGTTTATAGCGTTCATAATCTTTGTCTTACAATGACTGTTAAGTAGGAGTTAAAGAGGAACATAAGGAACTTAGGTTTTGATTAATTTTTTTCGTCTATATGGAATGGTAAGAATACATTTTGTAGTAATGACAGAGACTAAGAAAGAAGAGGTTTTTTTTTAATTGAGATAGCCAAAACATGTTAACATAAGCTATCAGGTTAATTGCATGTCGGAATGCAGCAGGGACAAAACATGACCAGTAAGATAAATCAACTACTTGTCTGGTTTTACATAGGAATAAATGTTAAAATACCTAAGAGAAATTGAAATTTCAATGTATGCTCTGACTTTTCCCAGTGCTTCATTTGACAAATTGCTTTTCATCTGAAGTCCACAGCCAATATGCTTTTCTTACAGATCAGTCATCCTTTAGCTCCCTAGTATTCACTCAGGCACTTCCTAGGCTGAAGAAGAGAGGAGAGTATCAACTTTTAATAGTTTCATCATAAGCTTTTAAAGCTGAAAATAACTGCTTCAGCTGAACCTACTTTCCCTTTCTGTTTTCAACCACTGATGTTTGCTTTAATGTATACTCTTACTAGTTTATTCCCATGCAATTTTTCTCTTTGTAATTATTTCTAGTGCTTGACCTTGGATAAATTTGAAGGTTATCTTGATGAAACTCAACTGACTCATCAAGCCCTTTATCTACTGGAGGAAAATAAATTCTGGGCTGCTGTGGTTTTTCCAGACCTAGAACCTACAACCAGCAATCTCCCACCACATGTGACATACAAGATCCGAATGGACATAGATGCAGTGGAGAAAACAAACAAAATCAAAGACAGGTACTTACCTGATAGTTACTTCTCAGTTCTTACCTGCCATAACATGAATATGAAAGACATAAGGATGTTAGAACCTGTGTTGGATGCCTACATGAAATCAAACTGTATTTGTTAATAGTTACTCTAAAGGGCAGTGCAGAATCCATCTCCAGTTACCAGGTACTAACATGAATGATATCACTCTTGTGACAAGCCAAGCAGTGGGTAGGTGCAGGAATACATGGCAAAGGGATGATTGTGCTCAGACTCTGTTCAGTAACCTTGCTTAAGTTTTTAGTTGGCCCCACCTTTGAGAAAGACAGACAAGGAAGACAGACATGGATTGTGACTCAGGTCTCCTCCACCTGCACAGCAGAACTTCTCTGATGTTCCTCCTCAAGTCCCCACCAAACAGACTCACTTAAAGGGATAGCAGAAATCATTTCTCAGGATTGTGTACAGAGGAATATAATGGTGCCTTGTAATTCCAATCCAGCTGTTCCTGTTTAATCCCCAAGGATACCATATTCAAAACACTTAGTACCGTTACTTCTATTCTAGAACAATTACTCTACTACATATCTAATTCATGTACATTTTTGGCCGAAATTGCTATTCCAAGTCAGTGTAGGAAAAATGAAAAGAAAAAAAAGAGCCTTCCACTTTCTTATGCAATGTGGTCTGATAGACCAAAGTCTATAAAAAACAGCTCCAGACAGTGCCCCTACAATTTCAGTTGCTAAGACTATTTATTTTTTCATTAATTTATTCATTTATTTTCTCCACAACCCTTCCCTAAAGTCACTATTTACCCAAATGATTTCCATGTGAATTTTCTTTTGAGATACTGGGATCCAGGTCCAAGAGCTGATCCTGTGGATGATTTACGGTATATCTGGGGAGGCTTTGCGTATCTCCAAGATATGATTGATCATGGGATTATAAAGACCCAGACCAGTACTGAAGTGCCATTGGGAATTTATCTGCAGCAAATGCCATACCCATGTTTTGTGGATGATGTGTGAGTAAAAGCAGTTTGTCTTAATTCTGTTGAATACTTGGATTGCTGGATGGTTTAGGATTCTCAAGCACCAGAATTAACCCTAAGTTATGAATGTCCTAAGGTATCAATGCAAGAGTAATAATTGAGACATAACTGAAGAAATACGGTTTTTTACTTATCCTGTCGTAACCCAGACTCCAGAAGCCCCTTTGCCAAGATTCTACCCCTAATCCCAATCCTGGCCTTTGCTGCATCCAATGTCCAGGCCTAAAATGAACACAAAACACTAATCCCTTAAAAACAGCAGTTTTCTTCCACTTTTGCATATTGCGCAAAATCGAAAAAACAATCTAGTACTTTTTGGCCTTACTTTTCCAGGCAATAATAATAACCTAACCTAAACCTTCACACTGATTACAGACAAGAATCCATTGTCAACAGGGCATCCCCACTATAATGCTTTGACCCCTAACAGTGTTAGCCCTAGAACTAACCCTATGGTTACACAGGATCTAGCAAGAATATGATCCTTTTAAAATTTGGTATGTAACTAAAACTAAGCCTCAGGCTGTAGCAATATGACCAGTGTCTTTAGCAAAACTGAACACAAGCACAGCTCTGTGTTTTAACAAACACTGCCTCCTTTGGTTAACTGTAGAATCCATTTAAGTGCATCAAGTTTCTTTTCCCTTATGACACCTCTAAAACCCAGCTTTCTTTATATCCAAATATAAGGCTGTGCATAGCCTAGTGCTGGTTACATGCGTCCACCAACAGCCAAAACTCAGTGTGTCCCAGGCCATATCACAAAAGCATGCTTTTATTTCTGCAGACCGCATTGGCCTTCAGGAATTTTTCGTGAAAAAGTGAAGACTTTCGCTTTATGTTGACACTGATGTAGCTGTGATAGCATATGGCAAAAATGTAGTTCTATAGGGCTCAGATTTAGGGAGCTGAAGAATTTTTGCTCCTTGTTTATAGCAACTATAAGCTTTTGGCCTTTAAACAATCAACACTGGATTCCACAAACCCCCAAATATGTAGCAGTGTTAATTAGTAGTATTAAACAACTCACATAAGGATGAACAAGTACCCTGGGAGCGTGAATAATAAAACCATTCACATCAATCCTAACTAGGGAGAAGGAGATGTATTCCCTCATCTTCTTCACAAGATAACTCCCCTGGCACAGCAAGGGCATCAGTGCCAGGGAGACATTTTTTGTGTTAACGTGTTCCCAGACTCAGCAAAATAAAGAGATAAACAGTGCAGCTGACAAACTGTGTCCTGCAAAGGACCTTGCCAATTAATAGCTACTGTAACTATAGTGTGCCTATTAGAAAACTGCCTCTGGCTCACGCCATGGTTGGGTGCCAAGGACTGTGGTGAGTTGACCTTGACTGGATGCCAGGTGCCCACCAAGCCTTTCTATCACTCTCTTCCTCAGCAAGACAGGGGAAGAAATTAAGATGGAAAACAACTTGCAGGTGAAGATAAGGCTCTTTAGTAAAGCTAACACAAAAAATATCCCAAAGATTTATTCTCTACTTTCCATCAGCAAGCAATGTCCAGCTGCTTCCCAGGAAACAGGGATTTAGAATGCATAGCAGTTGCTTTGGAAGACAAATGTTGTGAATATTAAATACCTCCCACTATCTCCTCCTTTTTCTTAGCTTTTATATCTGAGCATATGTCATCATACAGAATATGGAATATCCCTTTGGTCAGTTTGGGTCAGCTGTGCTGGTTGTGTCCCATCCCAAGATTTCGCCCACCGCCTGCCTAGTGGTGAAGTGGGAATGCTGGAGAGACAGTACTGATGCTGTGACAGTACTGCTCGGCAGTAGGCAAAACACTGGTTTGTTACCAATACCTTTCTAGCTACCCATGCAAAGCCCAGCACTGTGAGGGCTGCTATGGGGAAAATTAACTGTCTCAGATTCAATACCCTGACTCATGACTGAGTATGAATTTCAGCCTTACTGGCAGCATCTGATGCTTTTAATGGTTAATTTGTTTAATTCTCTTGTCAGTGAATCTTGGGAGCAGAAGGACAGTGACACTCCCAAATTGCTAACATTAACATATCTTAAAATATTCTTTGTAGATCATAGTAAAAGGATTAAAGAAATTCACTGTGGAGAGAGATGTATTTTCATGAGGCACCAAATAATTTTTAGACTTCAATAACCCTCAGAACTTCTTTGTAAAATAGTAAAAACATCACTCTACCTCATGGGAATGCAGAAATTAATATTTCAAAAGCTTGTGAGGTTCACCGGTGATCTGCTATTGATGTTTAGACTGAGAATTTACGGTTCTATATTTAATTAATGCATTCTGCTCCACTCCTTTTCCTTTTCTTTTTGCTTCTAATCTAATATCTGTCTGTTTTATGTAATTTTAATTTATTCCTTCTTGCTTTGGTAGCTTCATGATCACTTTGAACCGCACCTTTCCCATTTTCATCGTGCTAGCTTGGATATATTCAGTCTCCATGATTGTGAAGAGTATAGTGCTGGAGAAGGAAATGCGTCTGAAAGAGGCTATGAAGAACAGGGGTATAACCAATGGCGTGATTTGGTGCACTTGGTTCCTAGACAGCTTTCTTATGATGGCTGTCAGCACATTCCTCCTCACAGCACTGATTATGGTAAGGATTGCTACTCTCAAACTCACTGTTGTGTTTGCACTGCTGATACCAGTTTGCTGTTGAGAAAGAATAGCCACTGATAGGGAGATATGAATGGTGGAGGCTGGTTCTGATCACAGCACGTAGCAGGAACATTCTAAGCAGACCTCATAACAGCGTCAGCACTTGACAGAGACAGAACAATAAATTTACTAGTAAAGATTTATTGTGAGATCCCTCATAGAAAATACCCCAGGCTGATTACTCTGTATGTTGTATTTTCCATAGGCAGATGTAGATCTCCCAATAAATAAAATTATTGCTTTAAATCAAAGAGATAATAGTTTGAAGAATTTTAATCTTGTAATTCACTATATGTGAATAATTTTTAATATCCGGTGCTTGCCTGCTTAGAAACTGAGCAACTGTTTTAGTGGAAAAAGAGACTGCAAGAACAGAACTTTCAGGAAAGCCTAAAGAAACAGTACACTTTTTGCTTCAGGTGATCAGAATTACTGTTATTTTTATAACTTTTCAGGACAGTTCCGTTTCAGGACCTCTTATCTCCACTGCCTGAGAACCAAGCTCTATATTTAAAGATTGCTGCTATATTTTATAATATATATGTGTAGCATTTTGATTAGGAAGAATGCTCTAACATCTTTTCTGATGTGGGGAACTGGTATTGGTATAAGTACATATTTAGGGTTCAATCTGCTCTGTCTTATCAGCATGTCCTGATGAGTTACTGTAGCTTCTGATAGTTCCATTACAGCTTGGGTGGATAGAAAAAGGTTACTTTATTTGCCACACTCATTTAATTAAAAATCAGTAGGTTATTAATGTCAGAGAGGAATGTGCTTGTACCTGTAATTCACTTTCTTTCCTGGATTTCACTATGCCAGCACGAGGCACCTTTGTAAATACATTCTTTTGAGACATTGCATCACTGTTGATAAAGAAATCAGTCTCTGAGGCCCTGTGGGATGTTGCAACAATGCTGAGACCTATTTATAGCCTTAAAGACCTATTGAGCATTATATAAATTGACCTCATAAATAGATCTCAACATTGGTTTTAAGGGCTACATAGATAATTGGCAGCAGTCCCTGCTGTTCTTGAGAGGGAGCATTTAATCCACAAAAGCTGTAATGAAGAAAGGTCGATAGAAGTTCACTCAGTTGGTCAGTTAATACACAAGGATCTCTGAGAAACTGCACTTGAATTCCTCAGCTGTGATAGCCTTCTGTTTTAATACCCTGCTGGTGCAGAAGCTTTAAAATTTTCCTGTGGTTTTATTGTTATTTTTTTTTTTAAATATGTGCTCTGTAATACTTCCTTACATTGTCTTTTCTGCACATCAAGCAAGTGGATTGAGGGGATGGTGAGAAGAGATAAATGAAAATTCATTGTAATATTTCAAATAGTTTTATTTAAAATGTATGAGTTTCCAAACAGGCAGATCTTGCTTGGAATAATTTACTTATTAAAACAGGGACAGAGTTTCTATTTTCAATCAGTTATGATCTTAATTCAGTCTATTTTACTAACCTGAGATCACAATCCAAGAGCAGGTAGATGAAGCTCTTGGCTAGATGAAGCTAGATGAAGAATTTGGTATTGTAATTATCTCAGTTGTTGAAACTAATACCTGGGATAATTAGAAGTCCTATTAGGTGAGAAAAACTGGCTTATTGCTCATTACATGTTACACATCGATAGCAATTCTGATAGCAGAAAGCAGCTATACTTACAATTTTTTTCTGTTTTCGTTTTGCTTACAGCATGGACAAGTGCTACATTATAGCAATCCACTTCTCTTCTTTCTGTTCCTACTGACATTCACCACAGCCACCATAATGCAATGTTTCTTATTCAGCATCTTCTTCTCCAAAGCAAATCTGGCAGCTGCATGCAGTGGAGTCATCTACTTCACCTTGTACCTGCCCCACATTGTCTGCTTTGTCTGGCAAGACCGTCTGACTGTTAATCTGAAGATTCTAGCAGTAAGCCTTTCACTGGTTCTATGGCACCTCTACTCCCCTTCTCACAGTGCATGTGTGAATTACAAAGTAATGCACACTGCTCCCTTTCTGCTTTTTTGACTCAGAGGGAGACCTCTAAATCTCTCTTAAAGACTTGAGGATTGCAAGTGGGTAAGCCTTTAGCAGGCCTAGTGCAAGAGATACCTTCACAGCATTTAGAAATTTCAATAACATTTATTTTATGTTTTGAATGCCTGGAAATTAGCATACTGTTTAAAATGTTTTGAATACTTCCTTATAAGTCAAAGCAAATCTAACTTCTGGTATGTTTAATAAATATGAAGGCAGCTCACAAAATGGGGACAGTTATCTTTCTCATGTGCTATAACCTTGTTAACACCCTATATCTAAGGATGAGGATCAGGTTCACATTCCTTCTTTACCTGAACATAGATTTAGAAATTGAACCCAAGTGCCAAAGCTCTGAGAAATCTTTAATCTAACAAATTGTAGACATTCTCCATGCAGTGCTTCCTTGTTGGTTCTCTTTCATTTTAAGTGAGATACATAACAAGTCAGGGGATCTGGAAACTTTTTGCTGTTTTTTTGAAATGGAACTGTGATCTTACAAAATTATTCAGACTGACTTTATGTTGTTCAGTGAGACAGGAAGGAGAGCAAGTGTTTGAGTCCAGTCTCCCCATTTTTATCCAGCATTCTAACAGCATTGGTAAAGGAAATCTCTTCTCCTCTTATGCTAGGAAATCTAATGAAAAAGGAAAAAGAAAAAACACTTCAAAAGCTATAGCTAAGTGTAAATATGTCTATGAATCAGCTTTCTTAACAGATGTACTATAAAGATGTAGTATATACCCTTTTTAGTTCTACCAATTATGCAATAAAGTACAAAACTTCATCCTGTCATTAAGTCGGGAAATGAGTAAGGTTGGCCTCTGACAGGTTCTTATTTGGGAAGAAATCTTGAGACCAGCACACATGAAAACAACCCTCTCTTCACCTTAAAGTGAAGGAGGAGATGTCCATGTAAGAAAGGATATTTGCTGGCCAGAAGCCATCTATTCCTATACTTTTGTCTTACCTTTGTTGTTCAGAAGTTAGTTGCTGAACAAGAGCTAATTACAAGGGATAATAAGAGCAGGCTGTGTATGTGTAGGGGGCATGAATTAAAAATTCAAATTTTTAAGGACAAAGAATGTATTGCTGAAAACCAAAGATTCTTTACTTAGTGCACTATGATAATGCCTCACTGAGACTTGCTGTTGTGATCGCTCTTGTCCCTTCACTTTTCTAAGGTCTGGCATTACTGAAATACATGTTCTGTGAAGCAGCACTACAGCACTTCTTCCTCTGTTTTTGCAATGCAACATTGAAGAGGATGTTTAGATACTCTACTGGTTTATTAGTTTGTTGTGTGAGAACTAGCTAGCAGACATGACAGGGGAAGCAATTGTGGTTTTCTGTATCCTAATCATCTGGTGTACTTTCTGTCGTGTTACTCATAGTGGCTCTGCCTCATACATTCAGGAAATACTTTATTTCTCCTAGATAGTCAAAGGTGTACACTGTAAACTTCTAGATACACCTGCAGTATTTTCTGAACAGACATTAGTGAAGAAAAAAACCCAATCTGTGATGGTTTCCTAGTAGTTAAAGAAAGTATAGCCTACATTTAAATCAGTATATTATGGCTAAATACTGCTTAGAATTGCAGAGAATTAAGCATTATAGGCCAGTATAAAAGTGAAAGAACTTTTCCCACATCATTTGTTAGGCAAGTTTTAAAGTATGTGTCCTAAAACTCAGGGGGTGAGGGGGATTGTTTGTTTTGGTTTTTTTTGTTTTGTTTTTTTTTTGTTTGTTTGTTTTTGTTTGTTTGTTTGTTTTGTTGTTGTGGTAGTGGGTTTTTGTTTGTTTATTTGCTTTGGGGTTTTTTTACAAAATTTCCCCTGTCTGAGTTGAATGTCATTTCTCCTTTATTCCAGAGTTTGCTTTCTCAAGTAGCTTTTGGGTTCGGTGCAGAATACTTGTCACGCTATGAAGAGCAAGGTCTTGGCCTACAGTGGGGTAACATCAGAACCAGTCCCTTGGAAGGAGATGAATATAGTTTTCTTTTTTCCATTAACATGATGCTTTTTGATGCTTTTCTCTATGGAATACTTTCTTGGTATCTCGATAATGTCTTTCCAGGTATGTCAGTTTCTTGTTCATACGAAGAAGTGGTAGTTACTGTAAATTTTGTTAGTCTAATCATTCTCTGTGTATTTCACTGGCAGAAACAGGGTGTTTGACGTTGTAGACTATGAATGTTATCCAGTTTAGCACTACTGGTTTATTAAGGGCTTCCAGTTTTCTCTCTTTCTTTTTTCTCTCTCCTGTTTTATTCCTGAAAAGAATGAAAAGGAAGAAAGAGTAAAAAGGGAGATACAATTTCTAGCTCTGTTTTATAACTTAAATAGAAAATAAATCTACAAAAACATCATCTGTTAAAATCCAATTTGTGTATATACTTTTCTTTTGAGAAGTTTCAACCATTTCTAATGAGGTTCCTTTAATTTTTAAAACTATAGATTTAACAGTTCTAATTCACATATATACTTTGGCCACATTAGGCAAACTGTTTCTTAAAGGATTGTACTATTTCCTAAGACACGTACTGTGTCCTAGGCAGTTGTGAAAGTTCCTGTGTGGATTTATTTTATTTCTAAAAGAGAATCATGATTCTAGTATGAGATCACAAAAAGATTTTCTTTTTTATCAAAGAGTCACAAAATTCTGGAACTTTCTGTGTGAAAAAATGTTTTGTCCTTCTAGCTTAAATGGCTATCTTGCTTCTTATTGAATATTGTTATAATATAATAAATCAAACTCTTATGCTGTACAAGCAAGTGAGCTTTCTTTTCATTAATTTATTACTCCTGCATGTGAACTGCAGTTCCAGAATGTGTTCTTGGCAGATGGCTTTTCTTTTTCTTTTTCTTTTCTGCAACTCTGTTTGTTTAAAGGAGCGCGGACAATGAACTATTTCTATGAACACAGAAAGAATTAAACAACATGAGTTTCTTCATTTGTAGATACAAATTCATTTTTTTGCTGTCAGCACTTTACATAAAACACTGTCAGGGCTTCTAGTTAGTAGCTTCGCATCCTCCCAGTATTTGCTCTGAGTGTCTTGTAGTCTTTCTGCTTCTCTGTGTAGAATTTCTCATAGTGTTTCTTTGTCACACACATGCAGCTCTGCCAAATCAATGCTGTAGTCTTCGAGGTTACTACAGGAGTTCCCTGGATAATTATTTGAAGCCTGTGGTTCTAGTCCTGCTAAAGTTTGCTCTGAAGCAAACCACCTATTGGCACAATGGTCCTTTGGCTATTTGATCATTCTGCTCCATTACAAATTGCACTTAGATTTGCATTTATCCTGAATGAGAAGCTGTTGTTTTAGCCACCAGTTTCAGAGGGGAATAATTCAGCCCATAACAATGCAATCTGTCTGTGAATGCAGACAGAGCATTTCTGTGCATTAATAGGAGTACAAGTGGTTGGCTGAAACACAGGTAGTTTCTGTTAATTCCGAAATAAGCAGACATTTCTGCAAACAGTGGTTTTCAATTAGGAAAACTGACCTTCTTTCAGTATCACAGATTGCTCTTGCTTATTTTGAATAAGTAGCATGAGGCTAATAACCTCTGGGTTCACAAAGACACCGGTTTTAAACATAGAAACTCAAATTCCTGCCTTCTACAAATCAATATGATCCAGGAAAGCAGTGGTGACTTGCAGTAACTCTGGTCTGACCTGACAAGAACTGGTAGTTATTGTGCTGTCTCTTACCAAACTGAATTAACCTATGATTAAAAAAGCTCATTTTTGCTTAAGAAGAGGATTATGCTGTTGTCACTTTTCCTGAAAGATTGTGTGCTGAAATAACAATCAGAGTGTATTTTCTCATTACCATTTGTGAATTCAGCCCTAGGATAATAAGTGTAAATTTAAAAAGCTTTTCAGTCATGTCAAATCTCAAGTGTTAAGTGGGCATTGAGTGAGACTAAGATCCCATCTTAAGCAGTGAGCTGCTGCCTGGTTGGTAAGGATTCAGGGAATAGCTTCATTCTGTGATTAAACCACATTCTACTTACGACAAGGTATGGCAAGTCACACCACATTGCCTGAATATTTTACTGCTGTCCAAAAGAAAAAAAAAAATCTGTAAATAAAATTTGTTCTGTCAGGTACTTGGTGTCCATGGTTTGGCTTTCTGATATGCAACACTAGAACTGCAAGTGTTTATAATTATACTCCGACTTTGCTTAGATGAATTTGTGCCTCCTGCAGAATGGGGTTATGAAGTGCACTTTATCTACTTACTTTTGTTTTAGGGGACTATGGATTACCACAGCCTTGGTATTTCCCTGTACTGGAATCTTATTGGCTTGGCTCTAGAAGCCCAGAAGCTGAGAAAACAGCAAATGCTGATGGTGAGTTCTTTTAAAACTTCGGGTTTTAGAAATAACTTCACTGATCTTAAAGGTGATTGCATAACATTTCCACTACCTGAGCTGCTGCAAAAGTGAGACACTGCCATACACTGGGAATCTGGGCAAGTGCCTTTGGACTTGGAGTGGCATGTTATCATTAGAGTCATTAGAGGTGAGTCACTGTTCCATCTGAGAGACTTTAAAGCCTGGCTTAACAAGCAGCATCAAACCCTCACTCTGCAACTAACACCTTTTTAGTTCCTATTGCTCAGCACAACATTCATTAAATATTAATCTTACACTGCGGCTCCCTATTTTTCTAAATCTGATTCTTTTCTGTCTAGTTGTCACTAATTTAAGTCTGTTTACTTTCAGTTTCTTAGCAAGATCATAATCTATACCACCCTTGTACCAACCTGAATAAGCTCTTAAGAGCCAGCAACTTGATTAGGAGCTGGAGCATGTAACATATGAGATGCTGAGAGAGCTGGGTCTGCTCAGCTTGAAGAGAGAAAGCTAAGAAAGAGCTAGACTTCTCAGGTGTGTCTAGTGGAAGGATGAGAGGCAATGGATATAAGTTGGAAAACAGGAATTCTGATTCAATATAAGGGAAAAAATATTTATTATGAAGATTGTTAGAACACTGGAACAGGTTGTTCAGAAACGTTATGAAATGTCAATCTTTGAAGATAGCTGCTGTGATCTGAATTGGCCATACTGCTTGAGGATTGAACTGGAAGTCTTGGAAGACACTTCCAATTTAAATTGTTGTATTATTGTCTCAACTAGCCTGATTGTGTGATCATTATTTCATTCTCTCTTCTACAAAACATAGCCTTGGGTTTTCTCAAGCAGGGACAGTTGGAAAGGTCATCTCTGATTAATTCCTTTGTAGGAGATGGTGTTTCTTACCTATTTGAAGAATTAAGACTCTTCAGTAACTCAGCTTACTTGAACAGCTGTAGAACCTTTTGCAACTCCTGTCTTTTCTTCAAGGATTATACTGAGCATTTTCTTAATTTATTGTAACTGGTTAATGTATTGGGAGGAATACTGTAGTGGATAAGAAATGTCAGATAATTTTAATTCATGGCTGAAAATGAAGCTAAACTGATAAATTATCTTTGTCCTTTTAAATTTTACTTCTATCAGCACACTCTTGTATCCCCCCCACTTTGCCATTTTTGGTGACACAGAGAATTTGTTCATGTTGCTATTTGTGCACCAGGTAATTTTACACAGTTTTGTGGGCTAAAATTTCTTATACTAGACAGTTATGGTGAAGTTTCAGAACAAAGATAAATCCTAGGCCATCTGATGAATAACAATTGTAATTTTACTCTAGACTGCCAGCTTGAATTTGTGTTATGTGAAGAGTCTGTTCAGGGGCTCCTGCTTATTCCTGCTTCAAGCCTGACCCAATGTTTTCCTTTATGGTAGCAATATCTAAGACCAAATTAGAAAGCCAGAAATTCTTGTTTAGAAGTGAATACCAACTCATTCATTCTGGCCTGGTGCTCTTAATATAAGTAACAGTTCAGCAATTTGCTTTTCATTTAACCTTTTAATTTTGTTTTAATTCCTCTCATTCCCTGTACATCTGGGAAATGTTTGTATGGCTTTTCTCTTCAGAAGGTGAGAACTTGGTCTAGAGCTGCATGGACATAATGTAAAACATGTACCTAATATTAGTCAGGATCTTACTGAGTCTATAATTGCAAAATCGGCAGTCATTCTCTTTAAATATCCAATCTTGACACCATGAAGCAGATTTTAAGCTAGATGGTTTTGAATGCAGTGTTCCTAACTGGAGTAAGACACTGATGGTTAATGCCCTTGAAAACCTTAAGGCTTAGGACTACCTCTTTTTCCTCAAAATGCCTCTAGAGATAAGAGGATATTAAATTTTTGTTAATTAAGTCTTGGTTACTTTTTGTTTATATAGAAAAAAGTTCAGAGTCAGAAGGCTGTGTGGATCAGAAGACCATGGAAAGGGAAAAAAATGAAAGCAGAACAAATAAATCTGAAGAACCTGAAAAAACAGAAGAAAAGAATGACAGCCAGGGGAAGAAGGATGGTAAAAACAAACAATGTAAACACAAACGAGAAAAAGAACCCAGCGAGCGGGTGAAGCCTAAGACAGAGATCCAGGACAAAGATGAAATTAATAGTAAGGAGAGAGAGCAACCTGAGTACTTCTGAGATACTATACTCATTGTACTTCATAACAAATGAGACATAGGAATGATTGGAGCCAGTGAGAGCCCCGTAGAAGCCCAGTAGCTAATAGCATGTAACTGCCAGAGCTAAGCACAGGAGAGATATCAACTCTTATTTATTCCTCTACATTCATCATCCCTTAGAATTTTATAGCCACCACACATAAAATGGCTGCCTTCCAGAGGAACTCCTTAACTTGTTTTTTTATTGTGCCAATGCACGCTCTTTCTTTGGCAAGTTAGTTTTCATGCTGAGGGAAGCCTCAGAGATACATACACTGACTTTTAAAAGTTAAACGGAGCCATGACTTCAAGAAAAATACTTCACTGAGAGGAATGTTCTTCCCTCCTAATCCCACCCCTCCTCTATTTTTTTTTTTAATTTTAATTTTTTTTTTCTTTTTCCTATCTCTGTTGTGTTTTGCATCTGTAGGGAAAGCCTGGTTTCAAAGGGATTTATCTGAAGTTCTCTGTGGGTCTGTCTGCAGCCTTTTCTGATGCTGACATTAGCGTCCACCTAACAATTCCTGAATGACCTGTCTTGTTTTCAAGCCCCAATGTCTTCTTTTGTGGTCAGCCAGAGGAGTTTTCTGTATGTGATACTCAGAGAAATGCATGTGGAGTCCATAGCACAAGTAGCTGCTACAGGCAGCTCTGAGCCCATTCTGACTCTCTTGAAAAGCTAGAGATAAAAGTGGGGTCATCAGAGCTCCTCATGTAGGCACTGAAAACATGCATTGAGGGTGAATGGAAACAGGACGGGACTTCAAAAGAAAAAAGACAGGCAGAGGTTAAAGGTTATATCAGCCAATCTTCTAGTATTGCCTTATCTTTTTGGTGCTTTACTCCTTAGTTCCCAATTTCCAGCTGCTCCATGGCCACAAACGAAGGGCTTTCTGCCTGTCACTGCAAAAAAAAGCCTGTCTTCCCTTTCAGCCACCCACACAGGAGCTAGGAAGCACGTGGAGAAGCCAAGAGCAGACCTAGTGCAATTCAATGACTCTGAGGATATAGGATCAAAATGGAGAAATATAAATCACAAAAAAAGGGACCTCAGCCCTCCACCAGTGTCCTTCAGGTGATGCTAAGCAGATACTGGGGGAGATCGTCAGAGAATTTGCTTCAGTACTTGTCAATGAGTCTCACAGGCAAATGTGAATTAAGCTTATGATACATGAGAAACCAAGGAAGATGCCTCAATTGCCAGTATATGCATAACTATCGAGGCAGACTCCATGTGAACTTTTGTGAATACAGAGATATTTCTATTTGTCCCAGTATGGTAAATGGAAACCCACATACCTTTCACAAAGTAAAAGAAAAGTTATTCATAAACATATTTTTTATTAAAATAAACCTACCCATTCTATATTGATTGTTTCAGCTGTTCTGTAGTACACACAGCTCTCTCATGTACAACATATTTGGAATTTTTTCCTGAGTATTGTCAGTGACAATAATGACAGTCACATAGGCCGCTGATGGAGGTGGGGCTGGTTTCACCCAGATGGCATTAGTTGCTCTCCACACGGACCTGCTGGGTAGTGAACAATTTAAGTAAACTGCAATTGCAAAATAAGCCTTCCTACAAAGCCTAAAGCATTCTGTGTAAACAAAAGTGGACAGGGTCTTTAGTTTCAGTTTCTCACCTCCCATAATTCACATTGCCCAAGGGCTTAATTTACTTCAAAGGAAGTTTGTTTTGTCTGGAAGCTGGTACAATAAAATATCCTGATGGTGCTATTTTCAATAATACATTTTTAATCCTGAGAGAAAGCCATCTCATGTAGTGCTTATGGTAGGTACTATCTAAATCTTGACCTGGTCTCAGCAATAGGGTAAATTTCACCTACCAGGATTAAAGACAAATGGGTTTTTTTGTTGTGTTTTGTTTGTGTTTGGGGGAGGTTTTTTAAGAATCATGGTCAAAGAATGCACAGCTGGGCAGATTATTTGAATGGCAGATTTCAGCCCAGCTAGAAAGGCAACCTGCTGCTTGTTTAATGTAATCTCTCAGCCTATCTAAGTATTTCCAGAAAATAATTCCAAATAATCTTCCTGCTACACAATGAGAACAGAAAGCATGTTCAGCTTCACCTGATCCAATGAGTTACCTCTCCACAGACCACCATAATTCTGGACTCTGCTTTTCCTGTCATGAATATGAGGGTGAATCTAATGTCATTGATATGAGTGAGAATCTAAATAAATTGCCCTGCAATTATTAATCTGGCCTCAGTTTTGTACTTGTGTGACTTGGAGAATCTGGCCCTGGAATATGATGCTGTGTTATACTGGGTATGTGTATTGCTTCTGCACTTAATTATGTGTTGTCATCATCATAACTAGGATTAAAACAGGAGGTTTTATTCTGTTTTCATTCTTGATTTCTTGCCTTTCAAGTAAATACGTTCTTTGAGCCCGAGCCAACAGGATTGATTCCAGGAGTATGCATTCAGAACCTGGTGAAGATTTTTGCGAACAGGCCTAAACCAGCAGTAGATGGGATGAATATTACTTTTTATGAGAGTCAGATTACAGCCTTCCTTGGTCACAATGGAGCAGGAAAGACAACTACCATGTAAGTCTCTTATTTTAGAAGAAGCAAATCCAGGACAGTACTCTATTGCTGGAGAATTCTTCCCTTTTCACTCTTCCCTTGTCTCTCTACCACCCCTCCAGCTGGCTTGATACACAACATTAGGCTTTTTCCAGACAGGGAAATGCTGCCCCTAGGCATAAAGAAGATTTCCTGGATTAGCTAAAACCCTGGGAGTGAGGTAGTGCATAACACAAACAAGTGAAAGTCTAGAGAGAAGGAAGCAATTCGCTCCCCCAGAATTCATTTCCCATTACTAAACTACCATAGGTGAAGAAAGAGAAGGATCTTCTGGCTAATAGAGCTTAAAATTTGCAAGCCACTACATGCCACAGGTTCTTGGTTTCTTTAACTTTCTCTAGGTCAGTCACATTTTTTGGTCTGTGTGCAAAGGAGTATAAAATATAGTCCCTCTTTAAATAAAATGGTTACATGCATGCAAGATCCATGTCCAGATTAAAATATTCCTCAAGTTCTAGAAACCTAGCATCCCAGGAAGCTGGACTTTAAGCATGTTTAATTTTATTTATACAGAACCTTCTTCGGCAAAATAAGATTAATTGGCGAACAAGAATTTTTATGAATCTGTGACAAGTTCACCAAATGTTGAAAGAACTGAATGTGTTTCATTATGACTTTTCCCCACAGAATATTTGAGGGTTTTTAAATCAAAACACTTTTATTTCAAAGGCACTTTAAATTGCCTTATAAGTTCTTTAATTGTTTCACAAGAAATATGTTCAACCCAAATTTAAAGCATCCTAATCTGCTGAAATCTTTTGTAAATTTGAGGGGGTTTATTCTTCCAATGAAAACAAAAAAATTTTATTGATTTGAACTTTTTAAAACTGAAAAATTCACTAATCACCCCAAGCTAGTTACAGATGCTACTCATTTGCAGCATAACATCTGGTCTTCTACTTTATAGAAAATAAAGGTGTAGGGCATAAGTCAACATGGCCAGAGACCTCAAACCATTATTCTTATCTTTGTCTTACTGAGCTTCATTTTAGACCCATTTATATGTAGGGGTGATACAACACGCTGAACTAAAACAGCTTCTTAAGGGAAGCCAGAACAATACAGACAGGTGTATCAAAAATTGTGTTAGCAGATCCATGAGATTCTCTGTAGCAGATCAAGACAACTTACATGCCTACTTTTCACTACAGTTGTTTCATCAAGGCCCATAGTACAAAGTCATCATGCGCCATCTAGTGGAATCATGCAATGTAGCGTCCTAATCTAGCACGGAGAGAGGGAGAATTTCCTCGTTTTGTTTTCCCAGGTCGATACTGACAGGCCTCTTCCCACCCACATCTGGAACTGTACTGGTTGGCGGCCTGGACATCCAGACTCACATGGACTCCATTCGGCACAGATTAGGGATGTGCCCTCAGCACAACATCTTATTCAAACAGTAAGTATCACTCCACGCTGGCTTTAAGAAGCATCCAAGTGTGCATGCATGAGAATCCCCAAAGCCTGTGTTGTTTCTCTTACTGTGCTGGCAGTAGATGTATTTCAGACGAACTTCTTCATCTCTTCACATCCTGCAGTAGAAATCTCCTGCATCATTTTTCTGGGAACTAAACTTAGGGAAATGACAGTGCTCCTAGTGTTTTCTGTTGTGTGGGTTAGCAGGAGTTAGCTTGGAAGTGCATGCACTATAATTTAGGACTCCTAAAGCAAAAAAATCTGAGTTGATAGTGCAGTAGCAGGATATTTTATGCCCATTTCTCAACATCACCCAACCCCTTATTGCCTTCTCTTGTGATTTCCAGCTTCACTTCTATTAGTTTGTGTTCATCTCAACAGCGGACTCTTTTCCATTTTATTCCCATAAATGGATAGTTTGATGCCTGCTATACCTGTTCCTTTAGTAGCAGGTTCTCTGCTTTGAAAAGGCAAAGAAAGAGACTATGACCTCCAAGTGAAGTGTGTTGAACCCAAAGATCTTTTAGGGTCATGCAACCTCTCTTCCTTTAGCAAGATAAAGCTAGAGTGAATTTATTGGTGCTTGAGGAAAAAAAAAGGCTTATTCATTTAACTTGGCTTCTTGCCTTTCTGTCTGGTTTCACAGCCTTACAGTAGCAGAGCACATCTTGTTTTATTCTCAGCTGAAAGGAAGATCCAGGGATGAAGCTGAGCAAGAGCTGGAAACAATGCTGGAAGACATGGGCCTCACCCATAAAAGGAATGAAGAAGCTCAGAATTTGTCAGGTGCTCACAGGAGTTTTCTAAGATGTTTTTTCCTGCTGCCTTTTCTCTGGAGTGGTTTGGTTTGGAATGGATGTTAAAGATTATCTAGTTCCAACCCCGTCATGGCCAGGAACACCTTCCACTAGACCAGGTTGCTCACAGTCCCATCCTACCTGGCCTTTGGGCAATTATTGTTTGAGTTACATGTTTGAGGCCATATCCTGACACACCAATGTGCACTGGAGGGAGGCTTTATTTTCAAGGATTAAATGGGACTGTACAAGTAGTAAAGCTGGCACAACCTGTCCCTAAAGCTTCTTTGTCTTAAAAATGTACAACAAATTCAAATATACTTTAAGCTATTAGTTTTAAATAAATATATATGAAGATCAGTTAATATAATCCTCTATTATTTCAAGGCAAATGAAATACTATACTATCACGCTGCCCCACTGTATGGAATCAGTGCTCTATATTATTGTATTATTTGGTGGGAGTAGTTTCTTCCATTCTAAAGGTAAAAATTCACATAGTGTACTTGAACAACTCTCACTTTCAGATTCAACAACTGATTTGAATAAACACCCAGGTGTTCTTATACTACTTTGTCCTGATTGCAACTATAAAAGTTGGCTAGTTTCACAAAAGAACATGAAAACCTCATATCTTTCTGCTTTTCTTTCTGGCAAGAGGCAGAAAATGCAATGTGTAGATGACAAATATATATTAAAAAAAAAAAAGTTTGAACAACCTGTTTTGAACTTCAGAAGAAAAATTACTATTAATTTATCTTTGCAGATGTATGCGTCTGAGGACAGGTTTCATTTTATTTGTAGCAGTTTGTCCTCACACCAAAAAGCAATGTTAATTATATCCCTCCAACTTATATAATTCATCTTACACTCCTGGATGTGTCTGTCCTCTTGTAGGTGGAATGCAAAGGAAACTGTCTGTTGCCATTGCTTTTGTGGGTGAAGCAAAAGTGGTAGTCTTGGATGAGCCCACTTCTGGAGTTGATCCATATTCCAGGCGATCTATCTGGGATCTTCTGCTAAAATACCGCCCAGGTAAGAGATTTGAGAGTAGAAACTGTTTGATTTTTTGGTGGGATTTCTTAAACTTATCATAGATGCAATATGTGTCTGCTGTGTAAACTGTCATGAGTAGTGGGATATGGACACAAGCAAACAAGATTCTTTGAACAGATGCCTATGGTTGTGGTGAACCTGCGGCCTGGCTTTGGTGCAGAGAAATAATTGCCAAAAAGCTAAGTGCAGTTTTGAGTTCCAGAGAGAGTCCATGCCTTGAACATTCCTCCTTGTTCCTTCTAGGCAGAACTATTATCCTATCAACCCATCATATGGATGAGGCAGATATCCTTGGAGACAGAGTAGCCATCATATCCCAAGGGAAACTCTTCTGCTCAGGCTCTCCTGTATTCCTAAAGAACTGCTTTGGCTCAGGCTTTTATCTCACCCTTGTTCGCAAAATGAGAAACACAAAAATGCGAAGGGCTACCGTAAGTATTTATCTCCCTCACTGCACATGTAATCTGAATAATGCTTGCATTGCATCAAGGTAAAAAGCAATTAAGTACTGCTTGAGACTGTGTACAAAACTACAGTTAATCATATGATTAAATAATTACAAATATCCTATTGGCATGGTTTGGGTTGGAAGGGACCTTAAAGATCATCTAGCTCCAACCCCCATGCTGTGGGCAAGGACACTTTCCACTAGACTAGGTTGCTCAAATCCCAGTATAGTATGTTCAAGGTGCTGTGGATATGACATATTTTTCACTGACTCAAGCTGTTCAGCTATTGACAACCCTTACATCCTGTTTTGTGTGTATCTGAAGCACTCTCATATTTTTATCTCTTGCTTGTCTGTGCTAGTCATTTTGTAGCTGTGGATCTCAGTGCTCCTGCTCCTGCTCCAGCTGTGTGCATCAGGGCGAAGAAGGAGCTCCAGAGCTGGAACTGGATGGTAAGAAGCAGGATGGTTCAGCATTCCAGCACATAGCTGTGTCTCCTATTATGCTGCAATCTTGTCTTACAGATCAATGCTGCCAAGGCCCACTTCTTTGGTCCTTGTGTCTAACAATTGTATTGTAATGTAACATGAATTTAATAAGGAGTCATTGAGGTTTTGCTTACCATTGACCCTTTTTTGTGCATATGTGGTCTCAGGTACAGACGATGAACTGAAAGTTTGTGTGCTTTACAAACATACTATAGAGTTTTGTGTAATTTGTTGATGAAAACTGAAGCATCTCTAGAGCAAAGGAAATTGACTTTCTCAGAAAAAAGGTGATTTTTAATTTTTTGCATAAGAGAAGAATTTAAGCAGATATTCCTGAAGATTTTGTTGTGCTTTGTGAAGAAACCTGAAATAGTTTCCTGCTACATAGTTCCAAAGCATAATTAGCAACATAGCCCATTCTAGCACAGAATTAACTGAGGTATCTCTGAGTTATGTAAAACAGCAGTCCCCTTTTATATAGTGCAAAAAACAGCTTTTGAAATCATGCTTAGTATGGTTAAATATTCATTCTATAAACAGTGTTTTGACTTTTCACAGGAGATCTAAATGAGCTAGCAGAAGTAATTCACCATCATATACCAGAAGCAAAATTAATTGAAAGCATTGGTCAGGAACTCATTTATCATTTGCCCAATAAAAACTTTAAACAACGATCTTATGCCAGTCTCTTCAGAGAACTGGAGGAAACATTGGATGACCTGGGACTCAGCAGTTTTGGAGTTTCAGACACACCACTTGAAGAGGTAACAGACATTAAAATACCTACTGACCTTACCATAAGCACCCCAAGTGTTTACTGAGGCTGTTCCTGTTCTTAAACATGTAATTCCTAATTCTAATATATCCTTCAAAATCTAGCCCCATAAGCTGTGGTACACTGAAAATCTTTCAGAAGGGTCCAGGGAAAGGATCCAAGCCCGACTTCATTGTAGCCTTGTAGAGCATGGCCCGTTAGCCTGAAATATGTCGGTTTTTTGTATCTTTGTTCATTCATTTATTTTCTGAGGTATTTCATAAGAGACCTCTGATTGTGCAATAAGATAAAGTACTGAAAAGGTACCAAATTTTGTTTCTGTTATATTAAAGGATGATGTTTGGTGTTTTTTAAAGGTCAGGTTATTGTGACTATTCTTTTCCTAATCAGAAGATGTATTTCTCTATGGCAGGTTTTTCTAAAGGTCACGGCAGAAGCTGACCCTGAAATGCAAAAACCAGGTATAGATCCACAAATCTATGTTTGATTAACTGGTTTTGGGACTGTTTTTTATTCTGAAATCTCTGTGAAGAGGAGTCACAGAACTTTCAGTCTTTTATGTGTTCTTGACAAAATAAATTTGGTCAGCAAATATCTGTTTTTAGGGCCTGACATGATATCTGAGAAACAAGATTAAGTCAGGAGAAAAACTTGTATTTAGATTGGATGAGGTTCTTCCCTATGCAAATAAAAGTGGAGTGTCAAGCACCCAGATGTCAATGGTTTTAGTAGTTGTATAAAAAGTACCTTGCTGACTATGCTGACTATGTAGTCCATAAACTACACAGATGATTAAATTGTTCATCCTGCTGAGTAAGATGAGTGTTAAACTATATGATGTCACTAAATTAAAACTCAGTGCAACAGTTGTAATTAAAACAATATGGTGATATGATAAAGCAGTTGGTAAAATCTGGATCTCATTTAATGTTTGTGCTACCTCATGTATGGAAGATAAAGTGTCTTCTCTGCAGCTTCTCATCTTAACCTAGGAGATACTCAAGAAAATGGTTCTGCCCTTGGCAAAACTTCTGCTGAGAATACACCAGCTGAAAAAACAGCACTGAAAACTAATGACACTTCTCGAATGCCAGTAGGCAGAGCAGGAGATCAAAATGAAGGCAAAGGGTCCCGACAGTATAAAGGTTTTCAGCTTGTACATCAGCAGATCAAAGCACTGCTCATCAAACGGTTCCACCATGCCTCCCGCAGCCACAAGGACTTCCTAGCACAGGTATTTAATGACTGACTTGCTGTTCTTGATTCTTTCCCACAATATTCTCAACACTGTCTTTCAAGCAATGATGGCTCTGTGGAAAGAAATAGAGGAGCTGCAAATGGCTACCAGCACAATTATGATTCCAATTCCTCTGCCTCTTCTTTTATTTCTTTCTGCCTGGAGTCTATCAACTGCACCAAGTTCATGATTCTATCACTACCAGTCCAGTGTTTTATTTTTAATATAATACAGTTCTATGACAACCAGAATTTTAAGCAAAAGCACTGGAAATTAAATTGTTGGTGTTCAGGAGCTAAACCAGATTGAATCTGTGTGCTCCTGCTGTCCTTCCTTTGTTTACATATATTATGGGGTGTGTACAATGCCACTCTACAATGTATATATAATAACCTAATATGAAGTTTTCGTGTTCCCTGCAGGTTGTTCTCCCTGCTAGTTTTGTGCTGCTGTCTCTAGTACTTACAGTCATTATTCCTCCATTTGGAGAATATCCTGCCTTAACATTACACCCTTGGATCTATGGACAACAGTTTACTTTCTTCAGGTAAGAGGAATCACTTAAAGTACATCTGTCACATACACACCTTTTTCTCCCTAGCATTAGCATCGTGGGGCCCTGTCTCACTGGTCTTTTCTCACTCTATGTGATGTAAGAAAAGATTCACTTCACTGCAATCAGCAGATTTAAAATAGCTTTAAATTGGTGCACATAGAGAATACAGCTGCTAGTGCATCTAACAAATAGTCTTTCAAATATCTAACTTCAGTATTCTCCTTTTTCTACCTGAATTCAGGACCTCAACACTTATATAGTTTCATAGCCTGTCTAACAGGAGATCCAGGCCTCCATCCAAATGAAAGTGCAGAATAAGTTTTTCATCTTCTGATTACTGACTGTGAGAGTGCTGAGAGAATAGGAATGAGGATTCAAGTCTTTTTGGAGAATGTTACTATTGGACTTTGTCAGAAGTCAGCTTTAGTATTAGGAGATAAGAACCATAGCCTGTCAACCATCTCAGAACATTCTGGGGTTTTACATAAATAAATAAAACAACCAAATTAGCATTTGGAGGGGGGCAGTTGGTTCTGCCATATGGCTGTCCTTCTCTAGCTGCTATGTGTATTACAGTACAATAGTTTCAAAAAATATTTTATAGAGAAAGTCCTATCTTATTCCCTTAGCAATGAACGTCCTGGCAATGAGCAGATGGTCTCCCTTACTCATGCTTTCTTGAATAAACCAGGATTTGGAATTCGCTGCATGAAGAATCAGCCTCTTTTGTAAGTTGCTAGCTAATTTCTCTTGAATGAGATCCTAGCAGGGTACTTCTAGTGGAACTTGAGTAGTGAAACAAGAATGAGTTGGCTTAACTCTTCTCAAGAGCTAATGCTTTAGATGTGTTGTTGGCTATCATATTTAATATGGGGTCAAAAGTAGCAAACAAACAGCAAGACTGCCACTGGATTAAGAATCATTCACAGTGCTCAACTGGGCTGACTGGAAACCAGCTCGTGTAGCCTGATATTGAGAGTTAAACAACCTTGAAATTTATGTCAGTAGGTCAATGGCCTCAGGCCCACATCTTCGCAGCTTCCCTGGCGCTTTCCATGTTGGAATCCCTTCAGGTTCCTCTTGTTCTCATTGGTGTGTTTGGAAGCAATAACTTCAGCAAATGCTCAGATTGTGAAGTAGCAATAGGACAAAATCTATCATTTGAAACAATTCTCACTGTGAAGTGAGGGCAACATTAGCATAGCTCCAATTTTTGTTGTCCTACCTGCTTACTCTGCCTGCAAGTCTTGCTTTGCAGCCATTTGTCACTGGCTTGCTATGCTTTGATAATTGTTCTCTTTCTCCTGACACTTTCCCAGCCATGATATCCAGCAGCTTGATCCATCTGGTTATCCTCTCTTCTCCTGTTCCTCTCCTCTACCTGGTATAACAGAAACAAAGAGGAAACTTTAAAAAGAGGAAAGATACTGCATAAGAAAGGAAAGTGATAGTTTCTTCACAAAGACATGTCCACTGCAGATTTCATGAGTACCAATAGATCAAACACAGTCTCCTTGTTCCTTCAGTATCCTATCTGCAAGCTAAAGGCAGTAAACTTGGCAGAGATGTGGGGGGAGACTATTCATGTGTACTAAGTACTCTAAAATGTTGTTCTTATTCAAAACTCACAGGTTAAGGGCTGGGGGGTGGAATATCTGCTCAGAGCACTGTGATTTTGTGGATTTGTGTGTTCTCATGGACTGTGAACTCTGAACAGCTTAAAGCTCTGTTCCTCTACACAGGAACTACCCATGCAATAATATGCCAACTGCCTGGAACACACCTGCTGTTCATCCTAACCTAAGCAGCTTTCTGCTGAGCCAAGAGTGGAGCCCTGCAAATCCATCACCTTCCTGCAAGTGCAGCACTCACAAGAGACTCACCATGCTGCCAGAATGCCCTGCAGGTGCAGGAGGCCTCCCACCACCACAGGTTGTCTCCTTGTGCCATAAATCTTTGTAGAAAAGTTTCATAGCAAGTGCTGGAAAAGGGATTAGTGTCTAAATACCTTGCCATGCTAATATATATGGAAGGAGTTGAGTACTTTCTTTTCCAAGAGAGCAAGATTTGTTGGAATTTGGAATTCAGTTTCAGAGGTATTGGAAAAGCTTGCGCATTTAAATAAATTTTCATTACTGGTTTCATCCAAATTGCAAACTTTTCATGTAGAAAAAAAATCACAAAAATTTTAGCAACTTGTCACATAATTTTTTAAAAATATGTATTTTGTTTTGTCTCAAAGAACAATTCTATTTAGAAGATTGCCTTTCTTTAAAGAAGGGAAGGGCAGGAGGGAGAAAGAGAGTGTGGTCCTCTCATTCAAATGGAAAAATTAATATTCAGTGAACCCCAAATTGTTATTTTTCACATGTTTTTCAGTTCAATTTCTAGGAAGAATGTTCTAAGCTAGAAAAATGAATGTTTCTATGCATGTGCATGAAGATGAATAATTTAATAACCACTGATGCTGTGTGGAGAAAAACAGAGCTACATTCCCATCTCTCCTATCAATGAATGATCTTAGTAGTGTCCTTTATGAAATGTGCTTGCTCTTTTTAAGAGCAAAGGAAAATTACAACCTGCCAGTGTTTGCATTTAATAAATGTTTTTCTAAGTTAAACAGAATTGCAGCTGCTCTCAGAGTAGTAGCTCACTGATTTAATGTCTCACCATACACACTGTTCATCTTTAATATTCCTGTTTGCCAGGCTGAACATATTAGCAAAATGACTAAAATATTTCTAATTTTCATAGAATCATAGAATCATTCAATTTAGAAAACACCTCTAAGATTGAGTCCAACTGTTAACCCAGCACTGCCATCTTCACCACTGAACTACATCCCCATGTGCCACATCTCGATGTTTTTGGACACTCCAGGGATGGTCACTGTACCACTTTTCATGACACAGTCTCTTGAAAATACTGGTTTAATTTGCTATGATTTCTCCATCATTTTTCACATAACAAAGTTGTTGTAAATAGCTATAGAATTCCTGTTTATGAAGAAAAAAATTTGATAGGGGTTATATTCTGACCTTACAACATCCCAAATTATTCCTGAGTTCCAAGTAATCCCTGTCCAACAGACAAAGTTGAATTTTGCTAATTGCATGCTATTGTATATCAGAGAACTTTAGTCTAAAACTTCAATTCCAAGATGCAAATTTTTTTTGTTGTTGTTTGTGGGGATTCTAGTCCTCTAAACAAAATGTGGTTATTATAATATTATGTTGATAGTTTTGCAGGATATTATAGTTTTGTATAATTTGTCAGAAAGAAACAGTTCATATTTGAGTCTCCAGGAAAGCCACAGTGTGTAAATAATTGTCAATTATGTTTAAGCATAGACAACTCAATTAATGAAGGCACTATGAGGATGCTACCAGTCTTCCTGTCTAGAATTAGTTGGACATCCATAATGTGTCTTCTGTGTCATCCAGTACTCTCTGTGGACAAATGAAGGAACTTCTGGAAAGTTCATTAGACTTACTTTCTAGGTCATTATAATTTCATTTCAGCTTTCCTATCTGAAGCTGCCCAGGAGCCTTTTAAAGCATATTCTACCTTGGGATAAACTCAGGAGTGTGAGGTCTTGCATTTCACAGCTGTCCTGTATTTGTAAAAGACTCAACAAAGTTGTCATGTGGCATAATTTTAATATTAAAAAAAAAAAAAAAATCAGTCAAAGTATCTAATGTGCTAGTGAAGGTGAAGTTTTTGTATTAATTTTTACCTAAAGTTGCTAAACCATAGGAAACTACTTTTTTTTTTTT